>CAJNIZ010026224.1:31790-60542 GCA_905231905.1 Symbiodinium pilosum | reverse complement strand
AAACCTTTACAATTACATGGCCTGGATGCGCTTGTTGTAATCTCATTATGTCGCGCTCTGGTTGCAGTAGGGTCCGGTTTTGTGATTTTTCGGGACCGGTTGTGATAGGGTCCACTTTTCAGTTGTAGTAGGGACCATCTGGTTGCAGTACGGACCGTCTGGTTATAGTATGGACTATCTTCCCCCAAACCCTAGATCCTGAACTCCAAACCCAGAATTCTAGACCAATACATGAGCCATAGTCTAAACTTCTGGTATCCCCCTTAATCACCCCTATAGTAGTCCCCTCTAGAATCCCCCTATGTAACACCCCTTGAGGTGTTTAGACTACAGTACACATGAATACCCTAAAGAACATATTGGCATCTCTGAGGCGAGCACCCGCCCCTGCAGCACCTCGTTGCGTGCTCGCTCAAAAGAAGGTGGTTTACCCATGATGTATATTGTAGTAAATAGGTGTTTAGGGCTTAGGGTTCAGGGTTTAGGGTTTCGGGAAGGGCTCAGGGAAGGGGATCCAAAAATCCGTGGTTTGCTTGCGGAGGGGCTCTTTAGAGTAGGGATTCTACTATGGTTGGGTCAAGATTGGGGCACCTTTTTTCCTTACTGGTGGTTAGTAGTGGATAACAAATTATGTTATACAGGGATTATATAGACATAGAGATTTTATTCCTCTATTCCCTACTAACCACCAGCAGGCCAAGGTCTATACAACGCGCCTACTTTTAGCTACTGGGAGCTGGGACGCTGTCGTGGGAATATCGATGTGGAAGCTTCCAAATTTCTGGAGACCCAACATAGACACGAATACACAAAGTCTACTCCTTAACCTGAGCACCACCCCAAAAACCCCTCATTCTAAGGCTAGAAGTATGGGCCCCTAATATGGGCCCTTAGGCCCTTTTAGGGGGATTCTAGGGACCCTTAAGGGTACATATAGAGTATATAGTAGCTATATAAGGATCCCCAGGCTAAGGGCCCATACTAGGGGCCCATGGTTGTAACCTAAGACTGATTTATGGAAAACCCCATATACTCTATGTTTTGGAATGCTGGCGATTTATCCGTCTGCACTACATGCACAGGGTCCCTAATCTTCATGCATACTGTAAGGGCCGAATTAAATATCAAGGTCATGTTGATGTCTACTTGTTGTAGCCAGCACCGTTGTCATAAAAGGAACTTAGAGCACAATGTTAGCAATGTCTCTTCTACACTGGACATGTTTCGGGCTGGTTCCGTATGTTTAGGATTTCACGTCTGCAGCCCCTTTGACACACTCAACCTTCAGTGATAGGAGCCACACGAGCACTGATCACTGGATAATTGGTTCCCCGCTGGGATACTAATACCAAACTACAACTTCTTTTGCCTTACCAAGGTTAAACCCTAAATCCTAAAACCCTAGACCCTCAACCCTAAACCCTAAACCCCGGACCCTATGAATTTCTCAAATCTACATTCAACAATGACCCCGTTCTTTGAGGCCTAGAAGAGCGGCCTCGAACATCCTCAATTCCACTCCCCTAAGGTTTAGGGTTTAAGGGTTTAGGGGTTTCGGGTTTAGTGCTCAAGGGGGCAAAGGTTTAGGGCTTAAGTTTAAGGGCTTAAGGGTTTAAGTTAAGAGCTCTAGGGTTTGGGGGTTTAGGGGTTTAGGGTTTAGGGTCTAAGAGTATTAAGGGTTCAAGGGATTAGGGTTCAGGGGTTTAGGGCTTGGGTAACCTGAGAGAAAGCCCTTGAAAGAGGATACTACTTGGAGGCCCAGGAAGTCGGGTCAATAATCTGACCCTAAGCCCTAAACCCTGAACCCTAAATAATATAGCTTCCACTGTCTTTTAGCTGACATTTCTGCACCTCGTTATCACGGCTTGCTCCTCAGCAATGAAGATCCTCAACAAGGCAACCACCCCAAACCCCCTATGGTGTACGGTTCGGGTTATAGGGTTCCATCCTTCATGATCACTTATTGTCGACTCTCCCCGCATCCCTACCTATCAACCCAAGAAGCTAACACCCCTTGCCCTTCTCCGGCACCTGCCCTTCGGAATAAAGCTTCGCCGCTGGCCTCTGCAGAGCTGATTTGAATCTTCTTGGCAGCTAGACTTTGGCTGGACCCCCCACCCAGTAATAGTGGTGTACTAGGAGTATATGAGGACCCTAAGAAAATCACCATCATCCCTTTCTAGTCACTATTGAAGGGTAGGGGGTTCACCTATGGCTAGACTTTAAAAGCAACCTGGACGGGTCGTCGAGCGCGATGTTAACACACAATAGCCTTCTATCGCATCAGGTCCTTTTTCCCAAGAAATCTCAAAAAACGTCATATCAAATAGTGAGACTTCTATTTTATGGTCTGTTTTATGGTGGTGCTCCCTCTTGTGACTTAGGATGTTGGGTCGCCTCTTCGCAAGACAGCAGAGCCGCAAACATACGAACTGCAGGCAGCTCACAGGTGCTTGAAACATCCCCAGATGATCCCCTAGAATAGTCCCTAGATTTACTCCCCCTATAAAGCCCCTCTATGAGAACCTATTTTGGTATGTAATTGTCCATGTTCTTTTCCAATTGGTTCTCCATTAATTGCCCCCAACAGTAACCCCTAAACCCCAAGCAGCGGCAAGGCAAGGATAGCCGTAGCCTTAGCGCGCAGAGCTGTTGGGTTTTCGTCTGAATCATGATGTCCTCTGCACCTACGTTGAGTTGTTCTAAGGACCCTCAACTCCTGGACAACTAAACCCCCAAGCCTCCACTCCACCACCTGCTTAGGGTTTAGGGCTTACTGTTGGGGTTAGGGATAATACCCAAATGGAAAAGTCGTTTTGTAGAGGGGCTTTATAGGGATAACTGCCAATGTTAGGAGGTTGGAAACCCTCACCCCAACAGTAAGAACCCTGCAAAAGTCAGACGATGTTCATAGGGTGAGGTCACCATAACCCACTTATTGCCTGAGAATCATCCCTAGACAACACCAATATAGATCCAACTTCCGCTGCATCTGCCATGTTCAGCTCTATTTGATGCTTCCTGTTTCAGTATGCTAGACGCCACAATCCCTGTACCCTAAACGGCGGTTTAGGATTCAGTGCTGAGAGTAGTTTCGAGAATTTAGGGTCTCGGACTTAGGGACGAGTAGCCTCCACTTTTTGTCAACCCTGATCCGCCCGGTATCCCCTTATATATCCCCTGTATCCCATGTAAATAAACTCTGAACTCTAAACCCTAAATAATAGTTGCCATCTGCTTCCAGCTTCCATTCCTTTCAACTTCCATCTGGTTCCATCTTCCCTCCATTCCCGCATTCCTGATGAAAGAAGCAACAATTTCACCCTAAACCTAAACCCGGTTCCCTCCCCTAAGATACAGTAGTTTCCATGTTCCTTTCCATTTCTCTAAGAAGAGCTTAAATCCCGAAACCCCGCCGTGTCTCTGGGCCTGCCAGGCTCTGGGTCAGGCGCTGCCCGAACGCGCGCAAGTTCTGCCGCGGCCTTCAGGGCTTCAGTAACCATCTTAAGGTTGGGAGTTTGGGGTTTAGGTTTCAGTTTGTTTGTTGCAGCTCCTTTTTCCGACTGCAGTAGGCAGGGTTTAGGGTTCATTCAGGGATGCTAGACCCTAAACCCTAAACCCTCAACTATAAATCAGATCTTGGAACTTGGCGTTCAGGATTTGTTGCTCATCCACCTTGAAGTGCCCACATCCGAACCATATACCTCCTGCCTGAAGACCTTCTCAACTCGTCATCCCAAAATGGCTGGGGCTTAGGATGTTGTCCTTGACTTAAACCCTAAATCCCAAACCGGGCTCAAGGCTGCAAGACAAAGCCAAACCCTCTCATCCCTAGTGTGCATCCGTATAGAAGTCCCCCAAGCCCCAACTCTTTCTAGCCATCACTATCCTGCCTGCCCTTAAACTGGGTTGCTGCTAAGGAACTTCAACTAAGTTACCATAATATGGGTATATGGTGAATAACAAGGTTTCCTTATAATCGTAATTTCGTTTTAAGTTCTTTAAAAGCAACCCAGTATATGACCGTACCCTCCCCGCTTGAACGTCTCAAGCCTCGTCAAGATCTCCAGCGACTCTGCGAGTGCTTGTCGCTGCAAAGAGGCAACCGACACCTTGCCTGCGCTTTACAACACACGGTCTATGAGTTTAATAAACGGTTTAGGCTTCCCGCTACGACTCCCTAGGCTTTGTGTGCACCTCTAAATGTCCTTGATTCGGGGCGGGCAAGTTGGGAAACCCATGATGCAACGTTAGGGGGTTCGGGGCATGGGACGTTGGGCTGGAGGTCTATAGGACTTAGTATAGGGTTCGGGATTTGGGGCATAGGGTTAATGACTTTCGTGCCGTAGGTTTATGGCCCAGGTAACTTGAAGAAAAAAAAGGCAAGTGTGAAGGGTGCTTTGGGCCTTGAGGGGTCCTTAAGGGATCAGGGGGTGGTGTTGACCAGCGCTTTGTAGCTTAAAAAGGGCAGAGACAAATTGCCCAGCAATGTCCAGCCTGAGGGTATTGAAGCCTTAAGCTGGTCCCTTTTTGAGCTCCTTCTATGGCTCTTAAGGGTTTAAGGTTTAGAGTCTGAAAAAAGATCCCACAATTCTTGAGCTGCGCTGCAACTACCCTTCCCGGGCTTAGGGAGCGCTGAAGGCTATTTCAGTAGCGGATACAATTGATCAACAGTTTCGTCATTTAGAAATAGTGTCTAAACTCCTAGTATGCCCCTAAATAACCCCTATAGTAGTCCCCTATATAATCCCCTATATATCCCCCCCTTTAAGGAGTTTAGACTAAAGCACATATGTAATTAAGGACTAGTGATCAGGATTAGGGATGTATTCAGGCTTCTATATTAGCCCCTCGGCAGAAAAGTATATTAAAGGCCCTCATGGATTCAGCCCTTTAAACAGGAGAAGGCCACCTCGCACAAATTGGAATAGTATCCCGATAAAATTAATCCAAGGGTGACCGTGGATAATATATCTCAATCTATACCCAGAACTCCTGCTGTAATTATTTAGGCCCTTGCACAAGTGAGCATGCAATAATTCAGCCGTCCCCCCCGCCGCTCCCGTGTGATAATCCCGTACCCCGTGGCCGATATAATTTGAGTAGGGTTTAGGGTTTATAGTTTACAGCTTGACAACGTATAGGGTTACAAGGAAATAGAACTGGTAATTATTCAGGTTTCTACGGTATGCTATAGCAAGCTGTGTAGGAGCTTTTCCATGAAGGATCCCCAGTTGATCTTTGATCTTTGAGGGGACCCCTGCAGTCTCCTGACAATCCCCAGGGCCCCGATCACGTAGCCCTATGCGGAAAACTTCCCCATATGAGTAACCTTGTTTGGTGCTTGAACCTAGTAAGATAATTTTTGTATTTGAAATACGATACCCAAAAGGAGGATACAGTCTTACCCTATATTGGGTACCTAGTATCTCATATGGGTTTGGTCAAAGTTCCGGTTTCTCTGCACATGCCCCATACTACAATCCTTGGCATTTGGGGGTCCCTTTTGCGATAGCCCCCTGATGTAATTGGGGATGGCCTCTAATGTTGCACTTGGTTTTGTGTAGGGACCCTCTTTAATGTGTTTTGGCCGGCGCTTCTTCAGGACATGTCCATTGTTTGGGTGACCCTCTTTAATGTTTAATGTGTTTTGTGTTTTTGGGCCCTGAAAATACGGGACCGAATCCAGACCATCCCTTTGAAAATAATCTCCAAGGCCTCCTGGGGCCTTCAGTACTGTACCGTGGGACCCTTATTCAGGACGAGGGCCATATTGTTAGGGGGGGGGCCCTGAGATGAAACAGGGTGCAGCATTACGGGGAACCCACCCATAGGGATGTCTAAGAAATGTTACGTTCCCTTTATGATTTGCGGATGTACTACGGGCACCCTGTGCGAGACCCAGCTGACGACTCCTTTGCTCATGCGCCCCAGACCTCTAACCCCACATGCTTCCGAGAGGCCACGCAGCTAAAGCAACGAGGGCAAGCATGGGGGCGGGCCCCTGTCCGTTTGGTTCTCCATTCTTAGGGTAGATATGGCTATTCAACTACAAGTCGTGGTTTACATCATATTTTCCCATTTGACTGTCCATTTGATTCTCCATTATGGGTAGTTATATCCCTCAACCCTGAATAGTAGTTTCCATTTCATGTTCGATGTTCTTTTCCATTTGAATCTGCATTTTAGGATTATAGGGCTTTGGGACCTATATCAGGTGAGATGTTCAGCCACTGGACCTTATGCAGAAGCCTGAAAGAAGCATTATTGAGGAGAGAGCCTCTAGTAACGGCTTAGGGTTTCAAAATAGTAGTTTCCATTTTCTTTTCCATTACCCTATATAACCCCGTATTATACCCCCAAAATCCCTATTATCCCCAGGGTTTAGGAAGTTGACCCTTCTCAGGCTGCTCGGACTTCTTTGGGGATTCCTACTCAGGAGTTGCGACGAGTTTCATGTCTGGTTTGCATCTGCGGCTGCAGAGCGGGCGATACTACCTACGCGTGGAATCTAACATGAAAGGTATGATAGGCAGGAAGCACGAGACCTCTAACGAAATGGAGCTTGAAACAAAGGGGATTACCCCTTACACGCCCTCAAATACTAATCCTTGGAGGAAAGCACAAAACCGGCTACCCATAGCAAGACGCCTGATCTTGACCTTCTGGGAGCGTCCCTAGGAGTGAAGACAGTGTAGGGTGTAGGGGGCTGAGAGCTTTGGGTTGAGGGCGTGACGCGCGGCGCCACCAGTGTTGCCCAGCTGCCAGTTCCATGTCAATGCAAAAGTTAAGACACCCTCGCTTCAGCGTGGAAAGCATATATTCGTCTTGCAACTAAGAGCCACAAGGAGGATATAGTCTTGCTCTATATTGGGGTCTACTGTATCCCCTTTAAAAAATACTACTCACATGGCCCGCAGAAGAACCCTGAAAAAGATCTGCCAGGCACACGGACGACTCTTGGGGAACATGCCAAAGCAGAAGCTGCATGCCGGTCCTGAGCCTTCTTCTACGGGGATATAGCTGTGTATATATATATATATACAGATACATCTATATCTGTATATATATATATATATTTATACGGATGGATAAGGGTATACTGGGCATGTATAGGGTTACATGGTACCTACAAGAAGATACAAGGCTTACATCGCGTATAACGCTATGTAGGAATTTGTGAGGTTTAGCATTTAGGTGCCTAAATACTTACCAATAATGGAGAATCAAATCAGAAGAATATGGAAATGAAATGCAAACTGGGTTCATAGAGGGGTTATAAAGATGCTTGGATAGGCTTTGCAGATCTGCAAGTACACCCCTCACGGCTTCCTCACCGGCACGCGGTTAAAATTATGGGTTTATATTCCGTATTGGGATTTGACATAGACAAAGAACTTGTCCACTTTGACCTGCGGTTCATGGACAAAACTCTGCATGACCTTTGGTATAGTACAGAACCACAATGCCTTGGGTTGAGGAATGTAGGGCCATGCAGGAAGTTGTCCTCAAAAACAGTAAAGCTTTCGGACACATTTACTTGTCTCCTAAGGAGACTTTATCCGTCCCTGGAGCTTTGGGACCCACGTCCACAAGCCCGTACAACCTGCAATCGTTTCAGAACTCCTCCTGACTTCTTGGCAGGTTGTCATCCAAACTGGGTGCTGTAGAAGCCTGGAGAAAGTCCCACAATCTTCCCCTATGATCCCTTTAGTCAAAGCAATGGCAAGACGGCCCCTCATGTAACTGTTGCAGAGAATCATTACCCCTAACCCCCATTCCAATGATCTAGGGCCCTACAGTATAGCACAGCCTTCCCCAAGGTCGACGAGCATCTCCTGCCCAATCGCCTGCGCTTTACGGGTTTTTGGATGAATTAGGGCTTGGGCATATAAAGTATGCAGGGCATCTAAGGGCTTCTAGGGATGTATTATTTAGAGAGGAAACCTACGCAACTCTAGGAGTTGTGGTTTAAGGTTTGGCTTCTTCTGTTCGTCAGGAGCGTGGCCCTTTTTGCAGTACCCTGAATACTGAAGGCCGTACTATACAGCAGGCCTAAAAAACACCATGATTTTGAAGACCCTCCAGATAGGCTTTAGGGGGTAGGGTGTCGGGCCTGCATTGCGATGATGATGATGATGATGATGATTATGATGACGATGCATAAGATGATGAGGAATAAGCGGGTCTAGGGCTTTGGGTTTAGGGCTCAGGGTTGGAGATGATGAAGATGAAGATAACAGTAGAAATGACATTGCCCATGCTAGTGATGATGATGATGATGACGATGATGGTGGTGATGGGTGACTGGTGCTGCTTAATGATGAGCGTTTGGTATGATCTGGGATTCTTCTCACTACCTGGATAACTTTCTTGGCTCAAGTTTACTCAAAGCAGCATTACCATCGCCACCTGCTTGACTTCTCTTAAGTTACGAAGGGACTACAAGAATTCCATGTAGTCCTTCTCAGCTGTTGAGGCTTGTGAAAACCCACCCATGAAGCCACGCAAACATGTCATATGGCACGGTTAACATAGCAACTACTGCACGCCCTTATACACCCAAATCTTACAGTTGAGATACTGTAGCGCACCTAAATCCCAGTCATGAAGGTACTGTAGCATACCTGATCATACCAGGTCAATCAAACGTAGGGCTCGCCATCAGGATTTGGGGCTTCAGGGTTGGAATTCAACCCAAGGAATCGCGGACTTCCAGGGTTTATGTGGGTTTAGGGTTTGTTGTTTAGGATTTCCGGGTTGCAGTTTGGGAAATAAGCCGCCCCAAACCTTCAACGCTAAGTAGGACTTAGATGGGGTTGCGGAGGTGCAGTTGGGTTTCTTACAGGTTTGATTAGGGTTTAGGTTTTGAGGATTCTCCGTATAATGTATGGATCATTCTGAGTAGGATTGGAAGTAGCCAAATTTTGCAACCAATTGTCAATATGCTGACCACCATGCCGGCTTACAACTATGCAAGAAAACCTCAAAGTCAGAATTGGAAGATTCCCTTCCACTGGTTGCATGCATCTTATGCTCCAGATAAGTGTGGTTGGGGAGTGGCGGCTTGCGGTAGGAATCTTCCTAAACACTGAATCCTAAACCCTCGGCCCTAAGCCATGTCTGTCAAATCAACAGGAGTTCAGGGAAGAGTATGGAGAAGGAATTCTGGCGGCAGCGCATCTACTGCAGGGGCCTACACAATTACCAGCATCACGAGGTCTGTTTGATGTAGCCTGTACCATGATAATACGGGGAATTTGGGACGGCAAGGTTGCTGATGATTTAGGCCCCTACATTCGGTTCCCTCGACAGCCCTCCGTACCCTTGACATACCCTACAACCTAACCCTTTACCCTAAGCACTTCATATCCTGAGTGGCCCTGGTTCCCTTGCCAGCCCCTGACATGGCCATTAGCTCGATAACCCTGAAATCAGTGTATAACATTATAGAATCATATACCCATTCAGGGCTTAGGGGCATAGACCCTGAATCAAAGACGCTCATCCCTAAGCCCAACATCGCATCAGCAAACTGCCTTCCAGCAACCCGCTGTCCCACCTGCCAGTCAACAATGTCCGGAACTTTCGCGCTCATGTTGGGTGGTGGTGCTGATGGGGGATGGTATTAGGCTTATACCCATTGTGCATCGCACATCATAATTGCTCCGCGAACCCTTTATAGATCCAAGGTGTCAGATCGGCATGCAGAAAGTTCTTGAGGCCGAGGAGAGCTATGCTGCTCCCCAAGGCAGGGAAGCATCCTTAAGCACAAATTCTTCCGAGCCAAGGCTTTAGGAGGTATAGCGGGATGCTGCAAACAATGTTAAGGGGTTAGGGTTCACATTAGCTTATGACCATGTTTGTCCTGTTTAGCGTTCTATGGAAATTGCTATACTTTGCCCACCTGCGAGAACACGTTGTCCAGGGGAAGGAAGGGTCCCAGTTTCACCACGAACTGATCTGATCACTGCTCTTGCGAACCGTGGGACAAGTTGCTTTCAACGATGAGAGTCTTTTGGCTTTTGTGTGCCATGGCAGCTTGTTTAGAAGATCGAAATACGAATGTCCCAAACCTGTCGCAACACAAAATCCGTTCCGATTCCGGTCGACCTTCCAAAAAATGGGGCGGATGCAGAAAAAGTTTCCTGAGGACTGTTAAGTCACCCTGCCCATTCGGTCACAGATGCGTATGGCCCTGTGTGATAATCTGTCTGAACTGAGAGTACGTACGACGCTCCTTACGACTTGGAAAATTCCAACCCACAGCGCATCCATGACAATCCCCTGTATCATCCTCAGAAGAAACAATCCTTTGTGACTTGGAGGGTAATTTGTATGATGATCATGCAAACGACTCCTGACCTTGATCTGAAACCCGGCTCCCTAAGAACAACCCCTAAACCCTAAATCCCTAAACCCCTAAAACCCCTATGCCTGAACCAAGTTACATGAAAGGATCCTCCTGGCAAGGCTGGCTGCTTTTCGCCGCGAGCACGTCTGAAATCTTTCAAAAGGTCTCTGTGGTGGAAGCTTCCTAAGGCCTAAGTCCTCCAAAACTGTTGTGAATTCAGAACCTAAGCGTTCTGCTAAAGTTCAGAAAGAGCAATGCTAGAATAGTTTCCGTTTTCTTTTCCCTTCCTGCCCTCTCTCAACAGGCAAAATGAGTCCATGGTAAACCCTAAACCCTAAACCCTAAACCCCAAAGTCTAAAATCCTAAATCATTTCATGAAGGCTCTCAGGATGCTTTCCGCTTCTGCGAGGCTTTCAGGAGATCTTCGATCTCTTTGCCTCTAACAAGCGGGAAATTTGAGGGACTTCATTCACTGCATAGGGTTGAAGGCTCCTGAAGTGTAGATAGAGATTGCAACTCTCAGGGGAGGTAAATTGCACAGGGATTCGCTGTGGATCAGGCTGTTTTGCAAGATTCTGAGCTCACGTTTTCAAGGCCTCTAGCTTAGGGCGTGGGGTAAACATTTGAGCTACAGTCAGTATTTCCTGCTAAAGAATTTAATAATTGATGGACATGGGTTCCGTGTTAGGGACTATTTTAGGGACTATACTAAACTACAGGAGGGACCCTATCCTATGCCCCACTATTAAGGGTCGCTCGGTCAGGCTAATTTTGACAGGAGCTCATTTTGATTGTGTATGCTCAAGACATTCATTCAGACCTTCGACTTCGCATAAACCGCGCTCCAGGGGGGATTGCTGAGACTACCAGGATTTTTGCTTCCGTACCTCCAGATGTAGAAAAGAAACGCGATCCTTGTCACTAGGAGAAAAACTTCGATCCTGCCAAAGAAGAGCGGGCAGCTAGTGGCGGTTATGTTTTGAAAGCTATTTGGATTTTGGGAGTCCCACCTTCCAAAAGCCTGCCGCGTTATTGTGGAGCTGCTGTACAGATAACTTGAGGGATACATGTCCTGTGGTTCAAACAAGTACGACCTTACCCTTATTCTAAAACGAGCCAGAAGGAGGATGACATCTTACTCCATATCACTCTAGACCCTAGGCCCTATATAACCCATTATAGTAATTTCCATTTTCTGTTCCATTATCCCCATATGACCCCAATATAACCCTAATATTACCCCGACGGGTACCTATTTCTTAAGTTGACAACATCCATGCGGAGGCTGGCTCCTGAATCGGAAATGTAGGCGTAATATAGGGAATACATAAGGGTTATATAGGGATAATGGAAAAGAAAATGGAAACTACTATTTAAGGTTCTGGTAATAGGGTTCAGAGCTCGGTTTTATGTCGACATAGCGGGCCTCTAGCTGTCCTATCCCAAAATGGTTTTCCCAAGTAAACAACAATCTAAAATTCCCTAAGGGGGATACTAGGAGTTTAGACTATAGCTCAAATGAGGTTGTAGGGGTGGGCTGCGGGGGTTGCCAAATTGCTAGGTGCTTGCCAAAGACTAGCCGCGTCCAGACCGTCTAGAGATCTCAGATAGCTGAGAGAGACCAGATAAGTCATAGTCCCAAACTCCTAGTATCCCCTTTGATATCACCAATAGCATTACATACGGGTTAAACTCAAAACCCCGGCGACAACTCACTGGAGAATTTTCTCTTTGCAAGTGGCTAATAACCTCGCTCCTACATTGATGAGCACACTCTCTTAGCCCGAACCCCATGGGTACCCAGAAAGTCAACGATCGAACCAAATCCAAAAGCACCCTGAACCCCAAAGCCTGAACATCTCAGCCGGAACCCTAAGCCCTACACTCTAAATCCTTAAACACTAAACCCTGAACCCTAAACACCTCATGACCTTAGACCCTAAGCTCTAAGCCCTAGCAGCCGAGGCTCTATGCCCTAAACCCTACACCCTAAACCCTAAACACTCGTTTCCATTTCATTTTCCATTATCCCGATATAAGCCCTTATATATATATATAAAATCCCCAAATAACCTTAAATAATGGTTTCCATTTTAGTCCCCATATAACCGTAATATAGCCCCAAGCTGTGTATTGTCAGGGACAGGTTCCACGCCTCGGTTTGTCATCAGCTTCGCTGTGGACCAAACATCCATTCCTGCGGCGAGTGTACAGACGCAAAATCTGACCTGTTGTTTAGGGTTTAGGGTCTAGGGTTTTAGGGTTTAGGGTCTAAGGTTTCAGGGTTTAGGGCTTACGGATGAGGGTTTCGGATTGAAGGCAATTCTTGCAAGAGCGGCGTCGTTGCACGCCATGGTGCGGAAGGTGCCTTTGTACTGTACCCCCTTTGCGCATCTTAGCATAGTAAGAACGGAAGAGCGAATGGAAACTACCGAATATTGTTGAGGGCCTAAGGTTTAGTCCATGTTTCCGGATATGTCCTATACGAATGCTAGAAAATATGTGGAACACATAAACTGAAATGGAAACTGTGAGCATGTTTCGCATCGAAAGGGTAAATCTTTTCACACAGGCTAGCATCTCAAATTTGAACTTCCCGAGGCTGCTACCTCAATGGCTAGAACTCCAACCCAAGCGAAGAACCTCAATCTACAGTAGCCCGATCCCAACAATTTGAGGCTTCCCAAAATTAGGATAACCATTTTGGGGGTCCTTTCGGGCTATAATACCTTGGGGTCTATATTGGGGTCCCCCGTTTTTTGGAAACTACCCTAGACCCTAAGCCCTAAACCCTAAAGCCAGGGCTTCGACTGTAGGGATGAAAAGCTGGTGCTGGAAGCCATACTCATACGCTTACTGCTGCATATCTAAGATCCTGCATGACCCCATGGGGATATACAGGGGCTACGTCGGGATGTAGAAGGATGTCTAGGGAAATCT
This sequence comes from Symbiodinium pilosum, assembly GCA_905231905.1. Taxonomy (NCBI): domain Eukaryota; class Dinophyceae; order Suessiales; family Symbiodiniaceae; genus Symbiodinium; species Symbiodinium pilosum. Next base: position 47,247 of record CAJNIZ010026224.1, on the reverse strand, counting down.
AGGGATATATGATATATGGGGTTTAGGGTTGATACTGCAAAGTCGTGCATGACCCTAAGTACATGAGGCCTTAGGAATTATGGTATTGTGGCAAACTAAGGTCATGCAGGAGCTTTACTATCAACAGTATGTGGGGGCTGCCTAAAACTTCGATGGGCGTACTATACAGTGGACCCCCAAGGACCATAATGTGGACAACCTTCCATAACCTTATCGGACCATAGAACCTCTTTGCGTTTTAGGATACCATACTTCCTGAGGTTAAAGTAGACAGGGGGCAAATGTCTTTCCTGAAGCAGAACAATCCTCTACCCAGAATGAGTTCCTGTTGATGATGTGAAAACATTGACTGTAGCTACAACTTCCCAGCTCCCACAGATAAGCCCGTTGGATCCTGGAAGTTGGGGATCTGGGAAGAAGATGCCCACATGCGCGCGGAAAGACAAAGGTAAAACAGCCCAAAAGCCTGTCCTGAAGAATCTTTTAACGAGAGGTTGCTTCCTCCCTTGATGATCAAGAGATCCAAGACCTTCTCTACCTTCAGTGGCAGGGAAATGGCACTCAGGTCTCAAGGTCATTGCCTCTTGTTTCTTGTTTGTAGGGATGAACCCCGATGTATCCCCATCAGAACCCCTACATAATCTCCATGAGAATCTCCAGCCAGAACAAATCCGTCCGAACAACTGGACAGCGAGTGCAGGGCGTCTGGTCAAACATCTTCTGATGGGTTATGGCAGCTGCTATGAAACGATGCATCAAGATCCATTTCCTGGCCTTTGGTTAGCTAGGAATGAAGGAATGGATCCTTAGTCCCTGTAAAACCATTATAGTAGTTTCCATTTTTATTTCCATTCCTTCATCCCCAGCTAACCAAAGGCAGGTTTCTTCATTCTACATTCTTCTTCCAGACTTTCGGGCTCCTGTTCTGGTGTAGATGCAAAACAGTCAGGCGTGCCACGAACAGGTTCTCGCGTCCATGAGGTGTATGCTGGCCTTCAAACATTGCTTGTTAAAGATAACTGCTTAGCGTTCAGGAGCTCTAACCGCAAACACGGAACTGGCCCCCAGCCCCTGAGCCTCTAAGCAGCTCATTACAATGCCTGTCCCCAACATAGCAACAGAGAAGCACCATAATCAGCATCCCATGAGGCTTCCAATTACTTGCCTAAATGAGGACGTGCAAAGGAACAACACCTAAATAATTCTTATGATAGTTCTGATACAACTTCCCCCAACTACCTTGGGAGAAACATGCTATGCTCTCATTACGGACTTACATACTCCGAACCCTGTTTGCGAATTGCCTTTCATCCTCTCAATCGCCATGATAATGAGCCGACATTATCGAAGGAGACTAGAACCCTAAACCCTAAACCCTAAACCCCTAAACCCCTAAACCCTAAACCCTAAACCCTCCCCTGGTTGACTTGTGATATGATGCCAGCTCTTCTTCTAAAAGCAATAACAACAATCATAGCTTAGGTGGACCCCCCACCCAGTAATAGTGACTATAAGAAATATATTAGGGTCCTCTTATATTCCTATTATACCACTATTACAGGGGTGGGGGGTCCGCCTAAATCATAGCCCTCCTGTAGCAAGCGGTTAGGTTTACTCAAAATGCGACTAGGCATATGATCGCCAAAAGACTGATCAGGGAACCTTAAGCCCCATATCACCACCACTCAAACCGCAACCAAGAATCTTAAATCCTGAACCCCAAACTACAATAAAGACTATAGAATAACCCAACGCCAAAAAACTTGAGCTCTACATCTTGAACCCTTATCAGCTGCGAGACCCTGTCTGTGCTCTTGCCCCCGACGTGCTCCACGGCCACTAGCAGTGGTGTGCTTCCTCGCTATGTTGGACTTGGAGGTTTGGGGGGCTTTGGCTTTGGAGGGTTTGGGGTTGAAAGTGCCACTTCATTGAGATGAGGTGCAAGGACTATGCTTTAGAGTTCAGCAGCTTAGCAAGTTGTAGCGCTGCTCTAGGTGAGAGGGCCCCGCATTGTTCAGGATGCAATGTCCGAGGGGTCCAGCCATTCATGCAGACTCGGCCCAACTGCTCCAGTTGCTTTCCCTCAGAAAATCTAAGCTCGGAAACCATGTGGCTTTTTTGAAAATGAAATCCCTCGGGCTCCAAGTCTATTGGGGCCCACTGTTTTTGGCAGCTTTTCCGTATGTTCCCTGCCCCCTCGGGTCCCGAACCTTCGCTCTGGCCCCCTTGCGATTTGGAATTCGGACGCGCTTGATTTAATTTAACCCTGCTTACACTACAATCAACAAAAGGGAGCCGAACAGGCAGGAAAACTCAAAATCGGGGAGCCATTGGCCTTCCTTGCGGACCCGACAGGGTTGTGGGGGTCCGAAATGAAGGCTTCCATGTGGGTCGTTTAAGCTCCCATATGCTTAGCCTTCATATGCAAGGCAAATATCGATCTGAGCCATTGCCACGTGGTTTCCACATTGTTTTCCATTTTCTTTTCAATTTGATTCTCCATTATTGATAAATCTCAACCCTATACATTCCAACAAAACGGCAATTTAAGCTCAGATGCTTCCCCAAAACAAAACCCCATTTTTGCTATCTAGATTTTTCAGGTTTATTAGTAAGTATTTCAAACCCTAACCCTGAGCCCTATATATGATTTATGATTTATAAGCCCCTTTAACCCTAAACCCCTTGGCATCGGCCGTGGCACCGTCGCTGTTTTTGCTCCCGCACTGTATCCGTCCGATTTGGTCCGGGAATTTATCGTCCATGACTGACAGAAGCTTCTCCTAAGGGTTGAAGGTTTAGGGTTTAGTGGCCGCGCTTAGGAAGTATAGGGGTTATCATTGCTCCAATAATAAAGGCTCAAATGGAAACCAATGTTATATGGGGGTATACAGGGGTAAAATAGGGGTTATATGGGGATTCAGCGTTTAGGATTTTTACCAATGTTATATGGGGTATACAGGGGTAAAATAGGGGTTATATGAGGGTTCAGCGTTTAGGATTTCTGGCTTACAGGCACAAACCCAAACCTTACAGAGTTGTGCCACCCCTGAACTGTAGGATTTGCCAATTCGATGCTATTCACTGAAGGCTTGAACATCTGGACTGGAGAATTATGTACCGGAACGGAATTCCTCAGTGTAGTAGTGAGGCCCGGCATTCCCGCAGTACGACGCATCATCCTGGGATAATTCATTTCAAGGGTTGACCCTACACCCTAAACCTCAATCCTAAACCCAATACTGGGGATCTTATGAGAATGAGGTCTCTCTGCAGGTATCATGGGGTGCTTACATTCGGGGTATTCCAGGCTGCTATCCACAGAAAGGAGCATACAAAATGCTGTATTTAGTCCAGCGGGTTGTTGAGATCTACACATGGCTTCTAGGCTTCCGGCTTGGCACTCGTTGGGGACTTATGACTAGAGGACCCTCCCAAAAACTGCATTGAACCCCATTTTAAAAGGGCCGTAGTTTGCGCAGACCTTTTTTTCAGGGGTTCCATGTAAGTTCTGGGGAGGGCTGATCAGACTCTACTGACTGAGAAAAGCCTCCGCGAGTTCGATTTTTAATGTTGCACGACATCATTGGCTCGTCCAAGACTGTCCTTCGAATGGACTTAGGCATCCTGCCGACAACCCCAAAACTAGCTTAATCCAGCTAGCAAATAACACACCCCAAAGGTGCCTGGGTCTAGATGCCTGACACCGAACCTAGAATCCAACATACGCACGCACAACAAATTCAAGAACTCCTCAGGTTGCGCACGATGCCCTCAAAGAAAGGGCTCCTGGACCGTCAAACGTGTGGGATTTGGGTTTAAGATCTTTTCCAGGAGCATTTCATGAGGACATTTCACAACTCCGCAAACCCTACAACTGAAACCCCATTCTGCGAAGGCACCATGATCTCGACATGGCCCTCCTGTGCCGCGAGATGAAGAGGGATCTCGCTGTCTGAGGACTTTGTCGTAAGCAGCTTCATGTAGGCCTCAGGTACTACCTTCCGGGCTCCCCCATAATTAGCCTTACTTCACCGTGACCATCCCTAAATCCTAAAGGGGGTGGTAGGGAGACCCAAGAGGGAATGCGCGTACCGCAGATTGAAAAATCCCTTGAACTTCCCGTCCTAGCGCATGGCAACGGTAGCGCATGTAGGAGATTTACGCTTAGGGTTCAGAAAGATTCAGGACACTGGTGCTGCCATCATGGCAGTCTCAAGTCACGATACACATGACCAGAGCAGAGCTGTTTGGTAAGAATGCGAGAAGAAGTTGCAATGGTTAATAATTATGAATCCTAAGCCCAAGGATCCGGATAACACAAAACCCTAAATCCTAAATTTGGTGACCCCTGGAACCCTGGAGGCAGATCCCTCAGAAGCTTGCTGCTTGTTCGATAGACGGAGCAAAATGGAAACTGTTGCATTACTGGGTCTTTTATAGGGACTACCATGGAGATCCACTCCTCCATCCGCTGAGAACCTAAATCCTAAACCCGAAACTCTAAGCCCTCAACCCTAAATCCAAAACCCTAAACCCTGAAGCCGAAACCCTACTAACACTCGGCAAGTCGTAAGGTGCTCAATCAAGGAGCATTTCGCAGGTCCTTGTCATCCCCACCCGACACAGTTGCGGGAACTTCCTTTGGACGCAGCAGTGCCGGGCCAAGCATCTTAAAGAAGTGATTTGAACAGATCTTAGGTGGGGGGGACGGTACCTTAAGTCCGAACCCTGAATCCTGGACCCTGAATGATACCGTACCGTCATCCTCCAAACTCTTCCCAACGGATGTAATCGCAAGCCCTACACACCTTCAATCATAAAATACATTTTCGTCAGTAAGGCGCTAGAGTTGCAGTGTTTAGGGTCCCCGTATCCCATTGAATTTCAAATATGTCTTCTGAGTGCTTTAATTCGGCAAATCTGAACCCTGAACTCTCTACCCTAAACTCTATGTAAACCCCGCAGTTTAACCTCTACACCTCAAACTCACAGGTCCAGGCTTTGCAAAGCCCTGACATCATAGGGTCGCTTGGTAAAGGGGTTTTACAACAACTTGGGACCCCTTCTTTTGGGGTCCACAGAACATCTTCTAGGTTATATGAATGGACCCTCCCAGTTCTGGAAACTACCTATAAAGGTACCTTTAAAGAAGTTGGGGATGCCTCTGGATGATAAGTGTTAGGGTTTAGGGGGTTGGGGTTTTGGGTATACGGCTTGGTGGGCCCTCCCCCCTGGGAATTCTGTTGAGGCTCCCGAAATTGCTTCAACATCCTGAGGCCTTGTATTGCAGACTATCCGTCAGATCGTTTAAGGGCTCAAAGAACTTGTAAGGCCTTAGGCGCTCTTGGTGCTTAGAGCGGGGTTGCCTGTTACCAATTTCCCCAATAGCGGGAAACCAATATAGACCCCAAAATACTATAGTCCTTATTACGGTGACCCCCGAAAAAGTACCCTCAATTTTGGGAAACCTTCTGTTGGGTCCCAGGGTTGTGGACCGGAGCCCTGGCTGCCTGTTGAACTCCAAAACTCCGACTTCACAACCCAAATCCCTACCCTCAAGTTCATCGATCCCAAAAAACACGGGGTTGCTGGTAAGGCACTTAAGTCAAGGTACCATAACCAGGAAACCCGAGAATTTACTTTATACCCATATTACCGTGACTTACTTTAAATTCCTGGACAGCAATGCACAAAATCTCTGCAGAGCTACTCAAAGGTTCCAAAGCCTAGGCTCTGCCAAAGACCTGCGCTAAGGGCCCTTGTAGCTTACAGAGAGTGATATGGTTGCTACCTGCTTTTGGTGCTATTGAGTTTTTAAATTTTAGAGTTCAGGGTTTAGGGTTTAGGGGCTAAGTAAGTCCCTATTCGGGGTCCCATACGCAACCCTTTATAGAGTGACATCAAAGATGGCCATGCGCATGCGCCAAGGTTCGCTGAGGATCCACTCGAAGATGCGCACTGCATTATTTCCGGCGATGAAGTGTAGCGCTGTCCACTCAAAGGTCTCATACCTTTCCGGAGCAGCGCAGTGGGATTCACTTTTTGAAAAGTCTACTCCGCATCTGGCTCCATAGTGGGGTATTCTGAAAAACATGCTCTTATGATTCTTATGTTTCCCATTTGGCTTGTGTATACGAAAACTCTAACACAGTGCATCTACCAATGGCCAAGATGTGATGGGGCTTCTGGGAAAGAGCACGAGGTTCTTGGCTGACAGTACTAGTACTCCGGTCAAGGTACATGGTGATCATGAAACACATTGCCCAACCATGGAAGTCCAGTGAGAGTGCTCCATCCGCGCCGAAGTTCTGAAACATAATGTGAGCACCAAACATGGAAGCGAGACCAACCTATGAAAATGCCGACTGTACGAGGGTTGGCTGTAGGGCTACCCAAAAACCAATCTGTGGAGCCTCGAAAGTTCAAAAGGCGCGTCTTCATGCTGTTCTGCAAGAATCTTAGTCCACATTGCCCTAGGCAGAAAATAGGATCCCGTTCACATAGATATAAGCAACAGTGATCCAGGAATGAGGTTGCTCTACTATAGTATATTGGGGTTGGTTATATAGCGATCACAGAAAAGAAAATGGAAACTACTATATTGTATATAAGGGTTTTAGGTCTTGTGGTTAAGTGAGGCAAACCCTTGCCAACATGCCAACACGCCGAAACTGAACTCCTTTTCGTAGTCTTTCGGACGACACAGCTGAAGACGGCCATTGAAAAAGGTCAACTTCGTAGAAGGGACTGTATTCCCTAAGAGGGGGCTTCTCGACATAGAAAAAATGGAAGGCCCTTGGGAACCCCAGGCGAAACAGAAAAAAAGAAGGCCCTTGGGAACCCCAAACGTATTTGGGGATTGCGAAGGGATTGCGGTCACACAAGGGTTAATGGATTCTGGAGGTCCCCATGAAGAATTCTACAACTGTAAGTTTCAAAAACTCCCTATGCCACTGCCGATGCCCACATGCGCCTCTTCATGGTCAGGTGGGAGAGGAGGTCGCCCGCCTCCTCATGTGAGCTACAATCAAAATTTCCCATACAACCAACGCAAAATCGAATGGAAAAGAACACGGCTCTCTTACTTGGGGTTTTGCGTCTAGGGATATATTGACAAGCTCATGTGAGCTGCGATCTACCAACATGTACCAGCCAGCCAGGGTCAAGGATAGAAGGCTCCTGGGAAATGAAGGTTGTCGTAAATTGGCGGACCCTTTTTGGGTGGTACCTATAAAAAGGATTATAATATCTTAGGGCCTATGTTGGGGTCCACCTATTTATAGAAACTACCAAATCCTCCTGGGGCTGTGCAAAAACTGGGAGTCATGAGTTCGCCATTAACTCCGAAAGGGGCTCTGTCAATTTTACAGAGATGAAGACCTGAAGCAAACTCACATAACCCTACATGCTAAACTTTAAATCCTAAATTGTACATGCTAAGCCCTAAGCCCTAAACTTCAAATCCTAAACTTTGAACTGCCAAACCCTAAAGCCTAAACCTTTAAATCCTAAACCTTTAAATGCTAAACCCTAAACCCACAACCCTAAACTTTAAATCCTAGATTTTAAATGCTAAACTCTAGACCCTAAACTTTAAATCCTAAATCTTAAACCCCAAACCCTAAACTTTGAATCCTAAATTTTGAATCCTGAATTTTGAATGCTATGAACCCTAAACCCTCCCTAAATCCTAAAGAACTGCTACGGTTTGCCCGGGAACCTCTACAAGCCCGGCAAGGAAACCCGAACATCACCCACCAAAGCCAAGGGCCTTTGCCATAAATCCCGAGATCCTAGACCACAAGACCTAAAACCCCAATGTACTATATGGTAATTTCCCAAAATAAGGGGACCCCAATATAGACCCCAAAATACTATAGTCCTTATTATTGGGACCCCCAAAATGGTACCCCTAATTTTGGGAAACTCCCATATAGTAGTTTCCATTTTCTTTTCCACTATCTCTTTTTTACTCCAATATACTATAGTAGTTTCCATTTTCTTTACCAATATGCCAAAACTGGAGACCGAGATCCTCAACACGCAGCAGTCAGGAAGATAGGGTCCCAATAGATGACTCCCAGATTGGCGGGGATTTTCGAGTATATATGGGTACTAAAGCTTCAACTTTAGTGTCTGGTTTAGGGTCTAGAGTGATGAACCGCTACATCCTGAAGCGCTAAAAACCTAAACCCTGAACCCATGCTCAAACCCTAAACCCTAAAGCCTAAACTGTGTGGGCCTTCGCCATCGCTTCCTTGAAAGCCTCCAAATCATCAGCCTGAACCATCCTTGGTAGATGCTTGGAAGCCAACGGTCGTCTATGACCCAATTATAACTCGGGTCAATCCCCCACTCAGTAATGGGTACCACAAAGGACTATTGTAGGTGTATTAAGACCCTATTAACTCCTTGCTTAGGGGCTATTACTGTAGGGGGGGTGAGCCTCTGAGTCCCCTAAATGTGGCTATGGCTTGGGTGTATTTGTATACCTACAGATTTCATCGGTTTGTAACTACTTTGGGCCTCCCAAGTGATACTTGACACCCCAACCCCGTGTAACGAATCTTGCGTCATATATACTGGCTTTATGATCCTAAGGTAGCGCGGGTTGCACTCTTATGCGCACGGGATTCTAACTGTTATTGGAGAAGCCCTAAACCCTAAACCCTAAACAGCTTTAGGAGACTTGAGGTCTAGCAATCAGGGAGAGCCTAAGCCTTAAGCCCTAAGCCCTGTACCGTTTAGGGTCTAGGTTTTTGTTTTAGGGTTTAGGGTTTAGGATCTAAGCCCTAAAGAAGGCGACCCAGCCGAAAACTTGACCATGTAAAGTCCGCAAACCCACTGCGGGGTCCCCAAAATTATTGGGGGGAGATGGGTTGATGGAAAATTGGAAGCTACTAGGGTTTTGGGATTGTAGGACTTAGGGTCCCCAAGAACAACGGATAAGCAAATCAAATAGAACATGAAAAACAAACTGGAAAACGTAGGTCCCTTTAGAAAAAGCGCGGATATCTAACATTTAATTAGGTAGCGAAGAAGGATACTGGAGAGTCAAACGCAAAAGAAAACGGGCTCATAGGATTCTGTGCTGTAGGGGCTTACATTGTTATGCATATCATTTTGAGGTGCCCTATACTACAATGATGCAAGGAATCTAGTCTTTTCTTAGGGTTCTGCACTAAACCCTAAACCCTAAAACCTAAGCCCAAAGCCCTAAACCTAAACCCTAAGCCCTAAACCTAAACCCTAAACCCGCGCGCCTCTGCCTCACACGTTAAAACCCAACTGTGTAAACTTTCACATACGAGTAACGTGTTTTTGCTGACTGAACCAAGTAAGATTACATTCCGCATATAAACTACTATACCCAAAAGGAGGATATAATCTTATTTTATGTTGCGTGACATAATATCTCCTAATAAAATACTACTCATGTGAGCTACAGTCAATATTATCCAGAAAATGAATGGTCACGTGTTCCTTATTAAGGACTATACTAGGGACTATACTTAAACTACAAGAAGGACCCGATGCCATGGTTCAGGGTCCCTTAGTAAGCCTAATATTGACAGTAGCACCTGTGAAGCCCCTGCAGAATCCCAGAACAGGGTTCAAGGTTTGAGGGTTCGGGACTTCTGGAACTCACTCGACCGCTGCTGCTTTCCCGTAAACTCGAATATGTTCCGTCAGTTCTTAGAGTCGTCGTTGGGCGAAGGCCCACAATCTGGCCAACAAGCTTCCTGAAAGCGTTGGTGCGCAAGTGGCCTTTAGGGAGTTAGGCCTCACACATGCCAGGAACAGGTCGAAAACCCTAAACCCTAAAGCAGGGTGGAAGGCACACATCGGGACCACCCTGCAAGAGCTTGCGGTATGAACCTCGACTCTACTCTGAGAACGCAAAGCTTTCAGCTCGGAAATGGGTCTTCCTTCAAGCTTCGCTGCTTGCGACCCGGGTCAACCAATCCTACCCTTGCTCGCCTGCAGTCATGCAACCACAGACCTTGCACTAGCCGAAAGGCTGCCACCCAATTCCATCTGGACGTTTCTCCAAAGTAGTGAACCATCTGATAAGCAGATCACGGCTTAGATGTGAGCTCAAATGCGGCGAAACCATCGTTTCACTCCTGAACCCCTCGCATTGGGCCCCCCTGCATACTGCGGCCAAGCATCTTGTCATACGGGAATGCCGGAGCATCCAGGCTCATGATGACAAAGTGCTTTCAGAGACCACCCAGGCACGGAGTGGGGGGTTCGTCTGTTTGGAGCAGACAATACCGAATGTGAAAAAGAGGTGCGTTCTAGATTTGTAAGGTTTAGAGCTTGGGGGGTTTGCAGCTGAGGGGAGAGGGTCAGAGCTTTAGGAGATGCGGAGATGGGATTGATGCGGGCAGAAGGTCTCAAGACTTGCACCTACCTAATCTTGAATGCGCTTCTCATTCTAGACTATTCGGCTAAAGGGTTTTGTGTCATGATGCATCCCAGCTTGCATGAGAAAACGCTGCGGAGGTTGCTGCTCGCCCATATGGATCGCCTGGGGGTGCAGCATGTACGCACCCGAATATTCAGGGAGTAGGGCTTGGGAGGATATAGGGGAAAAAATGCCCGAATGACCTGGGGAGTGTCAGAGCATTGCATGTTCATACACCCCTGTTCCATGGACTATAACAAGTCGCTTAAGAACAAGGGGTATTCATGGGAGCGTACCGTGCTCATCCAGGCTTTTGCATCGAGGGGAACAAGCTTCTCGCTGCCTGCGAACCCGGATTCAAGGTTTAAGGTGCAGGGCTGGCTTTCATCACTTTGCTCATAGTTAGCTGGAAGGGCGTGGATCCCTCGAGTAGCCCCGCACAGCCTAGACCATGCTGTAACCAGTGTACCCCTTTCCTCGACTCCCCTGCAAGTCTGGCGAGAAAGCCACAGGGCGGCGCAGAACGACATAAGGGCAGTGAGATCTTGGTACCGATTTCATCTACAGCCCATTCCTCTGCCAGATCCTTAACTCTGAACTCCAAATCCCAGACCTCTAGGCTCCTCAAGAAACTCCTGCAAGCTCATCCTTCGCCACTTCATGACAATCAACACACAGGACCTGCCTGAAACTCTCCAGCACATGAGCCGCGTACCATGGCTCCAGTAGAAATCTGTTCGCTTCTTCCGTATGCTTTGTTTGTATGATGGGAAGCTACACCAGTTATGCCTGTGGGATAGGCTGCTTACTTTCTCGTGGCTGTTCAGGGCAGCCGCTCAGCCGCTCCACATTTGAGTTTTCAACTGTTGTCCCTGCGGTGTCTCGCTGGTGTAGAACGGCTATCACCAGCTACTAGGCTATCATTTCAAAATGGAGGCTTTCTGGTGATAAGGCCTAGCTTCGTTGACTTTGAAAGCCTGGCAGCAGATGCATCACTGCTCGAAGTGACTATTATCGGACCCTACATCTTAAATCCTAGGTCCTAGACCGTCAACTCAAACCGCAAAAAGCAAAAGGCTTATGGTCTCCCTTAAGTAGATAGAATATGGGGTATATGGGGATCTTGTTATAATATACCCAAAGCCATATTCTATGTACTTAAGGGGGACTATAGGGGTGCAGCCAGGGGTCATGGCCACAGGACCCACCCTTAGTAACTGGGATTCAGGCTAGGCATATCTGAGAATCAAGTGGAAAAGAACATGGAAGATGAAATGGAACTTGGTTTACATGGGGTCTACAGGGCTTGAGGAGTTCCGTCAACTTCACTCAATGAACATATAGGTTCAACAGTGCCTTGACGCAATGTGCTGGAGTTCACCTACGTAGCGCCTACTTATAACCACACGCGAACCTCCGTGTAAGACATCGGAGATGTAGAGAAACATGGCATGGGCTGGGCATGATTTACCGGACAGTGTTTTTGTTCAATCCATGCGCGCAAAGATGCAATCATGGCGAATCACGAGTCCTGCCAATCATATGCTTGTTCTGGGTTTCAACTTGCTGTCTTTCCTGCTGGAAGGTGAAGTCGCCAAAAAGCCTCAAACGACATGTCTCGATGACAGCACGATGAACTGCGTCGTTGGCGCTGAAGACTATGCCAAAAACAAGAGCCTACCAAAACAGGATCTCGCACAAGACCTTCACAAACAAATGCCCTCTGGCACTGAGCAAACTTCCACACCCTGGAAAGCGGGCACCAGGGTACATCATGCTGCATGCTTGCAAAGGCCAACGACCTGTGCTTGCGTGCCCTTTTGTTTACCACTCACGTGAAACATAATCCAGCTGTGGTGAAACGTCGCAAACGGAGAGCAAGGACTATAGTTGTTGTTATGAATTGATATCTTAGATGGACCCCCCACCCAGTAATAGTGACTATCATCAATAACAAGGATTATCCTAGGGTCCTCTTATGTTCTTAATACACCAAAATTACAGGGTGCGGTGTCCTCCTAATTGATGTGAAAGCGCATTTTCCATGCGAATTATGCTCCTAAAGGTTGCTTCACCGCTTGAAGCTCTACGGAACGAATGACAGCCTGTAACAGCATGATAAGTAGTAACCACTAATTATCGTAATAGAAAATGAAAACAAGTAATCATAACGGCAGTAATAGTAGTAACAAAGGTACGAATAATAAGAAGCCACAACACCACTGAATCTTGGCCTGGCGTGCCCAACAGGTCCTCGAATCTCTTGATTTGGGAGCCGCCTATATACTCCCAAAATAATGTCATCCTCGTGTCCTGTAGGGACTTCATCGAGGGGCCCCACATTTCTCAGATGTGATTTGGAGATTGCCGTGATTTCAACACTTTTTGGACAAGGTACTTTCCCTAAATAGGGGGACCCCAACATGGACCCCAAAATACTATGATCCTTAATATGGGAACCCGCAACAATTGTACCCCTAATTTTAGGAAACCCTAAGCCGTAAACCCTACATCACCCTATAATATCCCTATATGGCCCCTATATCCCCTTTAAAGGTACCCCTAATTTTGGGACACCCCCACAAGGCTCCTGCTGGCTGTGCTACCCTAAGCCCTAGACCCTACACCCTATGTAGGGTTTAGGGTAGAGTTTATGATTTAGGGTTTAGGGTATAGGGTTTAGGATTTAAGGTTTAGGGTTCAGGGTCGGGGCAGAGGATTGGGTGGTCGAGCCACTTAGGAGCAGTCTACCGATGCTTTGACAAGGCTGTAGTCCCCCTTAAATAGAGAAAATATGGCTTTGGGTACATTACCCCATATTCTATCTACTACTGTACCCTGAGAGAAGCCTCCTGTTGACGAATGGTCTCCTGGGTGAAACACCTGCTCCGCAGCATGGACCTCAAGAGGCGGGTGACCCCCTAAGCCTGGATACCAGATTCAGCAACCACAGTTAGAAATAAGGTCTCACCAGCCCTCGAAGCTACATCACACGGTAGAAGACCTCTTTTGCCAGTAGCAAATGAGGGAATGGACTTAATTAATACAAGGGCCTAAATGACTACCCATATCATCTCGAAGTTTGTTTGAGGCACCCTCCACTACAATTATGAAAGGAACCTAGGACCATAGTGTTGGAAATTACTTAGGCTTTTACAATATAGGCATCATTGCAGAACTTGTTCTGGGGAATTCTATCAGACTACGAAGCAAAAGGTGCGCACACAGAACTTTGAACAAAAAAGACAAAAGGGTAGCACATCCTCACAAGCTCACTGTAGGGTAGTGACCTTAATGTCCACAAGCACTAAGCCCTAAGCACCTAAACCCCTAAGCCCTAAATCCCTCAACCCTAAACCCCTAAACCTTGAGCACAGGCATGCCATGCTGCAGAGGAAGGGCAGAGCATAGCACTGGCCAGGACGCCGTTTAGCGCACGGGGTCAGTGAAGCTGTTTGAGGTTTAGGCTTCAGGGTATAGCACTTACCTGGTCCCTGGCATGCAATATCTTTTTTAGGGTTTAGGAAGGTCTTTTGGTTGAAATTCTTGTTAGGACCCCCAGGAGGTGCCACATTGGAGGGTCTAGGTAGGGTCTAGGAGCGTTAGGGATATGGGATTTCTCTAGGTACCAGTATGGGTCCTTCTCAAGTTTAAAGTACAAAAAGGTAGTCTGATAGTGTCCCTTTAAGGAGGAGTCAGAAGGGTACTATGATAAGGTCACTTAAAAAGGGTTGTGGAGCTCTTCGGCTTTCAGGCTGGGTGGAACCCTGCCGGTAAACCTCAAAAACGTTCCAAAAAAAACAGACATGGCGATGTCTTAAAGAAGGTGACGTTTACATGCTGAAACCATAAAGATACGCCTAAGCCCCAAATCCACCCTGAGTTTGAGACATTCGCACATGATGACGAAACTGGAGCCGCTCTCAAACCCACAGTCATGTCCGGATTTCAATGTCCTTCGCCATGGCCTGGGCAATGAATCTGCACTACAGGCCCCAAACTTCCTGAACTCCTACACACCTTAAATTGCACCAGGGGTCCTGATAGGATCTAACATATCATCCTTGCTGAAGGGACTTTGGAAGCTTTCGGAATTGCAGACAATCGGCGAAGGACGCGTCATACATGTCAGCTAGATGAACACAACAGCAGTGTTGCTAAAAACCCCTGCAACGGCTTGTTTAGACAGATGCTGACCATTCAAAGGCACTTTATACGGGGGCTCTTGTGTTGGCCTTCTCATGCTTCTGCTCAACAAAGGTGATCGGGGCTGTATTTCGGACATGCAGCACCACTACTATAATGAAGCTAGATAGCCGAACACTGTCTTGACTGCAAAATTGACATTGTGGCTAAAGGTTAGCCCTGGGGCTTTCCCTTTTCAATCTTGTTTCTATGCTTTCCGCTAATCTTCCCCATGCAAAACAGGTTCCACGTTGCACTCGAGCTGTAGGGAATGTTGAATATTCAAGGCTGTCGGGTGCTCAATATTCGGGAAAAGCATGGTGTAGTTTCTCTGGCTGGTTGCACTGTTAACATGGAGGAGGGTAAATTTTGACAGCTCAGAACTATCTATGGCAGTGAGCAAAGTACCCCACCTCCTGAACGCCCAGAGATAATCAACCCACAAGCGTGGTTTTAGGGATGGGGGATGCGCGGCTGTAACCAAGGTTATTTAGCTTGGATGATGAAGTGCCAGAACCAATCCATCACGTACATTACAATCATTATCTTCCATTCCGATCATTTTATTCGCCTACGTCAACCCCTAGATACTCATCAGACAATCCCGATTCCGGTTCTCGAACATGCATTTAGCCTCTCTCAAAGCCATCAAAGCTTCAAGGGTACCCAAAAGACCAAACGATGCCAACGGCCCAAATTCCCCAACATTCCTCCATACCGCTCTTTCCTGATCCTTCCTGATCCTTCAAACGCTATATATACTTCCCAAGTGGGACTAGTTTCGAGAAAGTCCTGAATCCTTGGGTCGGCTCTGCTGAACTGGTTGTCCAGTCCGCCCGACCCATGGACATCTGGACC
>CAJNIZ010026224.1:0-31342 GCA_905231905.1 Symbiodinium pilosum | reverse complement strand
CGCCCGACCCATGGACATCTGGACCTGGCAAACGGCGGAGACTGGTAACCATGTCAAGAAGAAAAGGCAGGGCGATAGTAGTAGTAGTAGTAGTAGCAGTAGTAGTAGTAGTAGCAGTAGTAGTAGTAGTAGTAGTAGTAATAGTAGTAGGAATAGTGGTAGTAGGAATAATAGTAGTAGTAGTAGTAGTAGTAGTCGTTGTCGTAGTCGTCGTAGTAGTAGTAGTAGTAGGAGTAGTAGTAGTTGTTGTTGTAGTACTAGTAGTAGCAGCAGTAGTAGTAGCAGTAGTAGTAGTAGTAGTAATAGTAATGGTGGTAGTAGTAGTAGTAGCAGCAGCAGTAGTAGTAGTAGTAATGATATTATTAATAGCGATAGTAGGAGTAGGCGTGGGCGCAGAAGTAGGAGCAGGAGTAGCAGTCGTCGTCGTCGTGCATGGTGGTCGAGGTGGTCGTCGTGGTCATCATGGACCTTGAACCCTGAACCCGAAACCCCGAACCCTAAATCCTGAACTCTGAACTTCAGGCCCCTTCCCGTGCCTGGGACTGCGAGGCGCGCGCCACGTTCTTCATGCGCTGCAAGGGCTCCTCAAGGGGGGGCAAGGTGAAGGGTTCGGAGTTTGGGGCTCAGTGTTAAGGTTTAAAGGTTGACTTGGGGTTTAGGGTTTCGGACCGGACACACTTGACTCTGTGGGGGTTGAAGACAGTCCATATGCAATGATTACGTAAGGGCTGCGGGAAGGATCTACACAGAATAATGAGTAACGGTTGCCAATTATTGGCTTTTCCACACATGCTGGGATGGGAGGGGGAAGGGAAGGGGTGGCGGGTGTTGAAAAGGCATGGCAAAATGAGCGATTTTGTTTGTTCTAGAGGGCTGCTTGTCCGCCCCATACCGGCGCTGTGTGAACCAGGAAATCATCAAAATCATTGCTATGTAGTCCAGAAGCCCCTTTGAATCTTCTTGTAATTCAAGACTTTAGAGGTTTAGGGTCTAGGGTTTAGGGCTTAGGGTTATACATGTATACATATTGGGGCCTCTAGCCCCTAAACCCTGAACTTGCTGGTTGTTCAGAGGGAATGGAGGAATGGATCCCTATAGCAACCCCTATACAGTTCCCAAGTATATGGTCATCTCCATTTCTTGTTTACTTCTTCTTTCCCCAGTTAGTAGTGTTAGTGTAGCGGCTTCCATTTTCTTTTCCATTGCCTATGACAAGCAGCAAGCAAACAAGCCACCAACTGCGCGCTTGACCCTAAAGCCTAAGATTTGAACCCTAGATCATGTCGCAGTTCAATCTTCTTGTCCATTCCGCCCTTCCTTGCACCATCCCCCAGACCCTCATATAACTGCAGTTCAGCTTGCCTAGAAAACAACAACCCTAAACCGTAAACCCTGTAGTAGCTTGCGTTTTCTTGTCCATTCCGTACTAACAACCAGCAAGTACACCTAACTACCGCTGACCCTAAACCCAAAGCCTACAACCCTGAATCATTGCTTACTAAATCCAAGTGACCACCCAAGTAATTATACCTTCACAAGTAAAACCTGCACCCCAAGACGTAGAACCCCGAAAAACCTTCTACTCCTTGTCAGATTGCTTCTAGTCTGTTTAGGATTATAAGGTTGAGGGTTTAGGGTGTTGATGAAGCAGGTCGCCCGCCTTGTCGCCAAGCTGGACAACGGTCCCGCCGGGTCTGAGGCAAGGCGTGGAGTAGGTAGCATTTAAAGGTTTAAGATTTAAGGCTTAGGGCTAAGGGTCTAGGATTTAAAGCTTAGGGCCAAGGGTTTAGGGGTTGCGGTTTTATTGGGTTTAGGCTTCACGGCTGGGGCTTACACGTGGGAAGAAGTCTTAGGCGTGATTTGGAAGAGTTAAGATAGGCATCCAGGGTTGCAGGTTTTTGCTTGCCGCAGAATTTAGGTAAGGCCATGTCTAGGCATCAAGGTTAAAACCCTAAACCCAAAAAATCCCTAAACCCTAAACAAATAGTGGCCCCTACACTGCCAACCCTGGACCATAAACCCTAAACAACATCCCTAAAACCTAAAAGCTAATCCGGGAACCCTACACGAAATCCCAGAGCCTTTGTGTGGAAACAGACCAGTGCTGCAGAAGGACAGGTGCTGGAACTGGGGCCCTTACACTGCGCCACCGCTAGAAGGGTTTGGGATTGAAGGCTGGGTTTAGGGTAGGCGTCATGTTCAATAGGTCTCCTTGGGCCACATGTCATACTATACGCCAGTCACTAGAAAGCCATGCTGTCTAGTAGGTCCAGTGCAGGATTTCGTCCATTACTTCACCCCTGACAAAATGCCCGGCAGGCTCGATCTACGTTTTGGGGATTTGGGCTCTGGGCTTTGGGGTGTAAGCTTTAGGGCTTAAGCTTTAAACTCTTGAGGTTAGGCTGTAGGCTTTAGGGTTTAGGGCTTTTAAGAAGGCTTCAGGCTTTAGCCTTTAAGGCTTCGTCTTTACGGCCTAGGCGGGTTTAGGGTGCCCTAGATCCTCGTGGGCAGAGAGCCCCAGTGTGATATGCGCAATATGGAGAATTAGCTAAAACAGACATCACGGACCCTGTGTCATTCCTACAATGCCAATTCTTGAGTCTAGAAGTGAGGGGCAGGGAGGGTATGTGAAGCCCATGCGTGGTTCCTGCGCATCAGATCTGATTGCAAACTCAACGGCTTCCCTCAACCCCAAACCCTAGGGCTAGTCCATTTCTTTGAGGCTTCGCTTTCACTTTAGGATGTTTGGGTTTGGGGCATTAGGTTTAGGTTGCGGCGTAGCAGAAGAACCACTCTTTTCTACAAGGCCTTCATGTGAACATGTGCTAAAGTCGTGGCATTGGCGGGTCTGTCCAATCAGTGGGACCTCCTTCTTTGAGGACCCCAAATTCTGAACACAACCTCCAAAACCACGAGTAAGAATCCTCATCTAATTTCATCTAATTCCAAGTTTGAACAATCTGGCCCGGCACCTTATTCCAACTCTTTCGGCACCAACAGCGGATTACAAGCACAGAAGCCTTGCAGGCCAAAGATGTTTTGGAGCAACCCGTCGTGGGCTGCAATAGATGTAGGGGACCCCCTTTGCTCAAAACGTCTACGTCTCTGCAGCAATGCACCAGCCTTGCGATCGCTTCTATCTCAACCGGGTCCTTGCAGTCATGATGGTGGCCAAGCGTTAAAGGAGCTTTAGGGTTTTGTCGCATCTCCTTCCTCCGTCTTGTCTAGTTAAATCCAGGTGAAAAGCGCTCACGTACAGGAGCAAAGAAGCCCTTTTGGACCAGAATCCGGACTTCACAGCTATGCGTTTGGGGCTTAAGGTTTAGGGTCTAGGGCTCAGCCTGCGAAGCATAAACAGCGGAAAGACCACCACATGGGGGGTGGTCGGTGGGCGGCGGGATAGGAAAGGATGAACCCCATGATGGCCTCCAGATAGAACCTTTCTAGATTGACATTTCCCAGCCATCCACACACCTAAATTTAAGAACTGCCAAAAATGACCGTTTAGGACCCCCGGATGTTGACAGGCCGAAACACGAGCTTCGCGTGCCCCGAATGGACACCCAACATAGAACGGTATATGCCATTACTAAAACCAGAATCCAAGCCCAAAGCCTTCATCAGCAAGCACCACATATTTCTATCGCGCCTTTGAGAGAACCCGAAAAGGACAACATTGAGAAAGTTCCATATGAGCTACAGTCTAAACTCCAAGTATCCCCCTTAGTAACCCCTACAGTAGTCCCCCATATAATCCCCTATATAACCCCCCTTTAAGGAGTTTAGACTATGGATCATGTAGCCTTGACTGCCCCTGAGGGCAGTTCCAAGAAGGGCCGTAGAAGTGCAGGGGCCGAGCTGCAAGCAGGATTTTTGGGGGTTTGGGGTTTAGGGGTAAGGGTCCCACACCCCCTAAAGGATCCAAAAAATGGAACCCCCCCCCCAATATGAGCCCATTACTACCTTGGGATTACTAGGGGGTTCCATTTTTGGGATCCTTTAGGGGGTCTTGGGTTTGGGGGTAGGTTTGGGGCTTGAGGGTTCAGGTTGAGGGTTTAGGGCTTTTTGGGGGGCTTCTGGTCAAAGGCTTAATTTAAGGTTTAGGGCTTAGGGCGTTTAGGGGTTCAGCTTATAGGGTTTAGGATCTCTAGGGTTTAGCGTTTTCAGGGTTTCAGGGCTTGAAGTTTCATATGCTCAAGTTATGGCTCAGGGTTTTGTGTTTTCTGGGCTTTGCAGGAATTAGGGTTTGTGCTTCGGGTGTTGGGGTTGGGGGTTGTGAGCTGCGCTCCATTTCGCGCATTCTGCTTAGGCCTTTGAAGGCTTTGAGGTGGAGTGTTCTGGGATTAAGGGTGTCTGGGCTCAGGACGTTTAGCGTTTTGGTCTTGTTTTCGCGGGTCTCTTGATTCAGGGTCTCAGGGTTAGTGGCTTGGGGTCTCTGGGCTTAGCATTAAGGAATTGGGATTTTGGGTTTAGGGGTTTTTGATTAGGGTCTGGGGCCTTTACGTTTGGTGTCGGTGGGTTTCAGTGCTTAGGGCTGTTGGATGTAGAGCTGTGGGGTGAAAGAGTTGGGCTTTTGGGGTTTTAGGCTGGGGGCTTAGGATTTTCGACTTTAGGGTCAAGGTTCAAGGTGTTGGGGCTTGGGGCTCAGGCATTTCAGGATCAAGGCATTCTGGCTTTCGGATTTGAGGTTTGCGGACCAAAAGTTTAGGGTGGTTTTGAGGAGGGAGGGTGTGGAGACCATGCAGATATGTTCGGAGAGCACAGGGGATCTCTTGGAGATAGGGCCCTGCGGGGTGACAGTGTCGGACGTGGGGTTTCGCTGAGGAATTCGACTCCACAGGACTCCATCGTAGTTTCCATAGATAGGAGGACCCCAACATAAACCCGAAAACTATTGGGACCCCAGAAACGTACCCCTAATTTCGGAGCCACCCTATTAGTTTGAGGGTTTGGGCTTGTCTCGGTGCTCAATCGCAATATAAGTACCCGGCTGAACCCTAAACCCTAACCCCTAAACCCTAGACCCAGGGTTTAGGGCTTTAGGATTCCCAGAGCCCAGTGCTTCAGCCTGAGGAAAATGATCAACTGCTGGGGAAATGCCATGAATCTTGCGTAGCTCGGCCTGAAAGTCTCAAAACGACCTCTCCCCATCAAACCTCTGTAGGAACCTGGAACTCTAAACCCTCAACCTACAATCCCAGAAACCCTGTGCATCAGAAGCTGCAACCTCAGACCTTTAATATGTAGGGGGTAATACGCATTGGGGAAATATTATATATTGGGATGCTGGAAAATAAAATGGAAACTACTATATCATATAGGGTTATATAGGGGTAATAGATAGAGGCTTGAGGGTTTAGGGTTGTCACCCTGAAGGTCTCTAGCTAGCATTCTTGGTTCTGGCAGACCTGGTCCCCCAGAGGTAGGTCGCAGCGATGGCTTGCTTACAAGTGTCCCCCGTCAACCTCCCTGTACGACTCTTGCACAGCCTTCTCGTTGGGTTTTAGGGTTTAGGGTTTAGGGTTTAAGGGTTTAGGGTCTAGGGGTTAGGGTTTAGGGTTTAGGGAGGATTTTCGTAACCCCAAAATCAGAACCGTGTGACGGTCATATGACTCTCATAGGGCCCTCATCAGGTATTGCCTTCAGGAGTCTTGTATGGCGAGTCACCCACGACAAGTTGATGCACTGCCAAAACGCCTCCATGAGCTTAGGTACCCTTGGCTGGATCTCTGCGTATACACTTACTGATGGCTAGTGGGAATGGATGCATGGATTCCTCTATGGCAGTTCTCATAAAATCCTTGAGCACAGTCCCTAAATCATATCCTAGAATTCGCTGTTCACCACCGGTACCGTGGCTGCCTATACGTGAACAGAATCCTTGATTAAAAAAACACATAAACCCCTAATCTAACTGAAGTTTCTGCACTAACCAAACATCAGGATCAAGATCCTTGTGTAAAGGAACGCCAGCAACCCCTACACGCTAAAGGCAAATCCCCAACCCTTCTTGAACAGATCTGCATCCACACGCAGATCTTCATGTGAGCCCACAAACACGAATCGGACCCGACATGAACTGCTTAAAGCCAAAGACTTTCAGGCCCTAAATGACCCCATGTAACCCCTATCTAACTCCTATAAAACCCTAGAAATTTTCTAGAAAACCCCACAAAACCCGCCCATACACCGTAAACCCTACACCCCTACATAACCCCTAAGTGACCATAAGACCGGCTGCACCTGGACAAGGGAGTCTTGGACATCCGCGGCACAGGTTTCAGAGTCCTGTGGCACACTGGTTGAACCCATAGCCCCTTTTTTTTAAGGTTTATAGGGCTTATATTATAGGGATATCTAGCGATGTATAGGGCTTATGGTTTGGTTGTGAAATCTTCAGCTGTCATTTCTAGGGCTAGGGCTCAAGGTCGGAAGGGTTTAGGGCTCAGGGTCTAGGGCTTAGGGCTTAGGGTTTGTTAGTCTGAGGGTTGGAGGTGCCTCCCTTGCAATTCCCTGTCAGACACAATGCTTTCCCGGCTTCGCACCTCGCCGGCATGTCCACCAGAACTGGTATGACTACCAGGCAACGAGGTGGAGTGGTGCTTCTGTTCGATGATTGACAATCATACAATTGTGGCTCCCTGGGAACCCCAGGGTATCGCCATACCCGTGTGTTTCGCCAGCACTGCCTGGCCCGCCACCAGCGTAACTATGCTGGTTCCTGAGGTTTAGGCATAGGGGCTTAGGATCCCGCATAATGGTTCCCCCTGACCTGCCAGCCTGCCGTCGTACCATTGCTTCCGTCTTTCTTGACCAGAATATCATCCTTCAAGCCTAGACCCTACACTCAACTTAAGAAAAGTGCTTCGTTTTGAAAAAAATGGAGGACCATCCATAGCACCAGCAGGCCGTTGCGTTTGAGGTTTAGGCATCCTGCTGCGAAAGATGCATCCAAGCTCCAACCATGTCACCCCCTGAGGGCCTCATGCTAAACCTTAAACAGTAAAGAGCATCCTCTGCTTCCAAGAAGGAATCTTACCTGCATGGCGGAGAAGCCGCGAAAGATGGCCTCTCCACTTAAGCCCCGTAGGCCCCCCCCCCCGCTAGACGAGAAGCCTCAGCGCAGGGTTGGCTCAGGACCCTGGATTAGGCAGGACTGATTCACCAAGGCTTCAAAAGTTGCAGGGTCTGGCTTCTTACAACTTGCAGCTAGAGCCAAGGTAAGCGTAGATGCAGAAGTAGATATGTTGAAACACGAGTGTTCTCTATATGGTACCTATAGTTGGGCAAGGTTATAGCCTGGTTATGGCTTTAGTGCTTTCCTACCTGAGCAGCAACAGCACACAAGGCTCCGAAGGGTCTTTCAAACCGATTCTGCTGCACCTTTCGCTGCTTGATTTCACGAGGAAATCAAAACCCCCGTCTTTTGGAACCCTCACCATTTTTGGTGGATGGTGTCATGATGGTGTGCTTCAGGTCTTTAAGATGGGTGGATGTGACTTAACAGAGCCATAATCAAGCTCAACGAAACACTCAAAATTGCCCCGCTTCTCAGAAACAACTTGTGCTGCCTAAACCTTCGCCACACCCTGTAACTCTTCATCTTGAACCTTCAACCCGACAACCAAAATACTGAACACCGCACGCCACGACGTAAGACCAACAACACTCAAAAGTGAAAGTCAATATACAGCACTCTATAGTGCTGAATGCTAAACCCCGTAACCTCAACCGCCAGCCCACAAATCCCAGATCCTCAACCCCTGCATCAGGCCTTCTGCCGCGAGGGACTGCCTGCGAGTAGCCGAAGAGCCGCTCGTGCGGTGCCTGCTTCGCTTTGGAGTTTTGAGCTTGAGCAAAAATCTTTTGAGCCAAGTAGAATACAGAGAGAACCACAATGTCTATGTTCAGACGAAACTGTCAATGTTTTTGACAGCAGACGAAGAAGAACAGACTACCCATCGTTGCTAGTGGTGTTGCAGTTGTTGCAGTTCACGCAGTAGCCGTGGTGGGCGAGGACGTTGTGGTCGACGGTGTCGTCATGGTAATTGTGGTCGTCGTGGTCGTACTTTCGTACTAGCCATCAGCCTAGAAACAGGTGTGGTAATTGCGGGCAGCGGTGGTGGCGGTTGTTGTAGTCCTCAGCTCATACTGATATCATAAAAGCCTCCAGAAGACAACGAACTTCTAGATGGCTCGCTGCAAAGGTAAGTTGTGGTGCTAATCGAGAGACTCGTGTTCCAGCTTGGCCTGGCTTTGCATGTTTTCATGGTAGTGTGAGTTTTTAGGGCCAAGAATTTTGGAGCTAAGCTGAGGTTGTAAGTCTAAGTTGAAATAGCTGGTCTCTCCATTTTTTCGAACGTACCGCCTAATTCACATAAAAAGATTCAGCAGACACGTCATCCACTGACTGAGCTTCGCGGTGCCAGACGTGAGTTACAGGACCTGAACTGTCTAAAGCACAGAGAAAGGGTCTGGGATCTCACGTGGTATGGCCAACGAGACATTCCGGGAACATCATTACTCGCGCCATCTGTGCGGACTTTGAAACCGAATATGGATTGGCAAAATGAAAACCAGCAAAATCCTCCGGAAACAAATTGACCATAGGCAGAAACAGAGAGTGCCCCGAAATGGTCCTGAGGGTTTACGGCACACCTGTGTAGCAGCTAGAACGCATCCACGTGACTTCAGGCTCATCAACAGCACCCCAATGCGGCCTCCAATATACAACTACACGAGGATTCCTATGATGTGCACTCAATTCGCGGTATAAGAAAGGTCCTGCTTCACGTGGTACGGCAAGATAGATCGCTACACGAAGAGGAATTGCACTGATCAGTATCTAAACCTGCCTTGGCCTGAAGTACTGTTCCCAAATCGGCAAGTATGTATAGGGACCCGTATTGTAATAAGAACCCCACTACAGGGATCCGTATGACAATGAATTGAAGAATTCCCACTTGGCTGAGAGATTGGTGCTTGCTCAATCGGATTTTGGGAAGCCACTCCCCTTCATACGCGGTTTGAGGTTGAGGGTTTAGGGTTTGGAATACCGTGACCGGCACGCAGCCTTACTTGGATCCCCAATTTCCAAAGAATGGCCATGCCCTCCGCGATGGCCAACTGGTAGTTTTCAAAAGACCGCTGATTCTGGAACGGGGGCCCCAGAATCCTCCTGGAGCGTTAAATATCCGTGGAACCCCTGGCCCTGCCGGATACAACCCCCCTAAGCCCTGAACCCTAATACCCTAGAAAACCCTTACATCCCAAAACATATCTCCTGGGCCCTATACCCTGAACCCTAGACCTCATATAGCAGTTACCATTTCATGTTCCATGTTCTTTTCCATGTTAATTTTCCGGTCTGATATCCCTATATACCCCTGCATACCCCCACATATTTGGAAACCCTAGAACATGCCCCACCTGGGCGGGATCGAGTCTCGCTGTGTAGTCGGCATAGGTCGGCACCCTGACAGCAAGGGGTCTGACGTCCTAGCTACTAGGCAGATATGTGACAGTAACAGCAGCCATGAGACATCATAGGGTTCCGGGTTTATAAAGTTTGGGCTGTAAACTTAAGTTAAGGTTTTCTGAAAGGTGGGCATCACTACTCTCCAGGTCCTAAGTATGGGCCCTCAGTTGGCTTGTGGGGTCGTAATCCCCCAAGAACTTGAACCCCCGCACCCCCTGTTACATCTTCCCAATATATGATATACAAACGGAGTAGTTAATATTAGGGCGGGTCGGGGGGCTTGCTCAGGGCGTACTTGACTTTGAAGGCCACGGGTAGCTCTAAGAGGACCTACCAGCTATGACTTGCAATAAAAGCACAGTGAACACCCTGCTGCTCTTCCGGCTTAGAGAAATGCTTCGAGGTTGAAAGTTCTGGGTTTCCATAAACGGAGGGGGCCAATATTGACTCCAATATACTGAAGTCCTCGAATCCTGGACATAGGCGATCCAGACAGAGACCCTAATTTTGCAAACTCCCAAATTAATGTTGGGCTTTGGCGGTAACAGTTTAAGGCGTCTGGGTGAGGCCTCAATGCGTTGAAGTTTTGGGCTTATGGACGATGATGAAGGGTTCAGGGACTACCCTTAACTTGGAACCCTACACCCTCAGCCCTGAACCAGAATGCCTAAACTCTGGGTCCTAAACCCGAAGATAAAAGGCTTAGGGCCCAGGAGGGCGGGATGCGGTGAAGTCTTGCGGGGATGTCGTGGTTAAATCTGAATCATACAGGGCCCCCATGCTTCTCTTAATGCACCCCCCCGTTTGTTGAGTTAAGTTTTCCTGCAGACAGTTTTCTTGCGAAAGCTCTGAACTTCAAACCCAAAACAAAACAAAAAAAACAGCTGCGGCTGCTGTGACAATGTGATAGGAGCAGGTTGATCTTGCCTAGGCAAATGCAAGGAACGGCGCTACCGTACCAAGCGGCTGCTCAACAGTATGAGGCTCATCTTGAAACGTACAAGCAACGCTATCATGTTTTGAGATTTTGAGGAATCAGCAACCTATCTTAGCTGCGGCAGGAGAACCCACCTTTAAATCGTTCAATCCTTAACCCCTACATATCGATGCACGAACCAAAAGCCTAAACCCTCAACCCTACACCTACGCGCAAGCCAACGGACTCAAGTCCTATACAACCCTTCCCAGAATCCCAGAATGTTAGCTGCCCTCAATCCTCGACCACCCTTGAAAGAGTTTGTAAGAGCACAGCAATTGATAGGGTTTTCATGCTGGGAAAAATTGCAGTACCCTCACCAAAAACAGCATGGAAACCTGTGAAGCACCTTGCCAAGAGAACAGTAGTCGTTGTATGCTGTTTTAGTGCTTCCATGTTGGTTTGGGCAAGGTCAACATGAAGCCCCAATACATCCTGGCGAACTACCTATAGCATCCATCAAGCACCCTCAAGTGATTGGGGAGGGTACCTGCTATAGCGGCCTAGATAATTAGCAGCATGATTTTTCAGGGCTGTTTATTTAGGCCCTTCTAGTACCCGAGCGGTACAGCCTCTGGCAAGCCGCTGCTAGGTTGCGCAGGCCGCGCATAACCTGGCTCTGGGTTTTGGAGGATGAATTTCCATATGAGGCTTTAGGGCGTAGTGTGTAGGGTTTAGGGCTTAGGGTTTTCGAGGAGGAATTCCCATATGAGGGTTTATCAACATCCGGGAGCCCTTAGGGACCCTGGGGGTATGTAGGGATTACAAGTGGAATATAGATTATAACCAGGATGGTTACATAATTCACGTAATATTTCCGTCCTGCTTTCCAGCTTCTTTTGATTCTCCAATATCTCTAGTTCTTGACTTTAGGTTTAGAGTGCATTGGGTGTTTCTCAAAAAAAAACACCAATCGCAGCGACACTGGGGAGATTTCTGCATTATAGCCAAGTCTGGGGCTCCAAGGGCTCTGTGGTGCTCATTTGAGAAACCCGCATGTAGCTCCAAAATAAACACATCGAGGGGATCGTGGGCCACTGCCTACTTTCTAAACTGGGTCCATAAATGTGGAGACTTCCCAAAATTAGGGGTACCATTTTGGGGGTCCCCATAATAAGGATTATAATATTTGGGGGTCTATATTGGGGTACCCTAATTTTGGGAAACTACCATACAGGTATACAGTAAATGGTAGGGTATCCTTACTCTAGTAGCAAGTTCCGTAGAAGCAACCCGGAAAAACAAGCCCCTCTAAGGCCCGATCCACTGGCAACAAAACATGAGGACTCTGCTGTACACACCTACCTATATCAGGGACTCACTCAAGCAGCTCTCGCAGCAAAGACCCGCAAGCCTAAACCCGAAACCCGCAGCATCCTATGACGAGAGAACTGTTGAGCGGGGGCGGCTCAATGTGGGTAGGCAGCCCAATAAATCCCAATGCTCCCTCATCCGCACTAGTACTCTTTCCCCCACCCTCACTAAGGCTCCTCGGTACCTACCCGTCTTGGACTCAAGGTGTTCATAATCCAAATTGATACTGTCCAAGGTGCTGCTCAGATAGGCGCGGGCATAACCCTTGCTGACGCACGCCCTTTTGAGTGGCTCTTGGCCAACCAAACTCAGCGGAGAAAGTAACGAAACACTTTGTATCAGTGGCAATTGAGGGATATTGGCGCCCGCTACTCTGACCTGCCAACGTTTACCATTTAAGTTGGCGAGACTGGCCACCACAAACATGTTATCGTGCAACGCGGTGATCCCTCTCATAATCTCTGTATCATCTCCGTATTACCATGCGAGGCTGGTTAGACAACCTATAGCATGCCTACTTATCACCCCGAAAGCCGCAGCCGTCTACCCCTGAGGCTGACGCCACGATAAATCCGAAATCCCATTCCCCAAGAGGACTGTAGAAACCTCGATGATTACCTATATTTTGGTCCTAGGTTCCTTGTAAAATCAGTTTAGGATACCTCAAATAAATCTCAAAATGATATTGGTACTTGTTCAGGCCCTACAGTAGGCTGCCAGACTCTAAACCTCAAGCACCGACCTTCCAACCACAAAGCCTAAGTCCAACTGTCTGAATATCGGGCCTCAGCAGCTGTGTGGGGCTGCTGTTCGGGCCCCAAAACCTCCGAGGACATTTTGGGTTGCAAAATCCTCCCTGAATTATCCACCCCCCCCCTTAAACATCAAACCCAAGATAATTCCCGTATATAGTTACCGGTTCTTGGTAGGGAATAAGGGAATGTCATGCTAATATAGTCCCTATATAATATATTCCCATCTTCCCTACTAAGAACCAGTGATGAAGTATACTTGGGAAAATTTTCATGATCAGGGGAGGTGAGGCAGATCATTACTCGGGGGCGAGGGTTACTGCTATCGGATGTGGTCTTATTATGTCGTATTGGGCCACAACGGGGGCATCATGAAGCCACCCCGACATGAGCCCCAAAATCGCCAAGAAAATCTTATTATCAGGGTTTGATTGTAATTCGCTCATCTAGGGGTCACTCTCTGGCATCCAAATAGCCCAGAGACAGTGCTATGAATCCGCACGTGTGGCAAGTAAGATACACCAGCCACCTCCAGAAAGTCCGTGAAAGACTTGGTCGATATGCCAGCCATGCTGCACTCGCGCAAAACGACAGCCAAGCACGCCAACCTGACAAATGGCGCTGCAATGCTGCCGTCGCCCTATCCAAAACCAGAGGCAGCAGCCGCTCAACATCACAAGGGCCCAGGTCAACGAACAGCCTTTTGTCTCTTCGCAAAACGTCCGCAAAGCCTATAACCAAACTGTGGCCAAACACTTAAGCTCCGCAGGCTCCGCTGCCACTAAGCTAAACCCTGGAACAATAGCAGAACGCAAAGGTTGCGCGGGCGACCGTAGCTGCCGGCACGGTGGACAGTGGACTCCGTAGCAGCAGGCGGCACGACGGGCAGGGCCGTTGGCGGAGTGAACAAGCGCGGAAGCTGA
Source organism: Symbiodinium pilosum (assembly GCA_905231905.1). Taxonomy (NCBI): domain Eukaryota; class Dinophyceae; order Suessiales; family Symbiodiniaceae; genus Symbiodinium; species Symbiodinium pilosum. Next base: position 17,899 of record CAJNIZ010026224.1, on the reverse strand, counting down.
CCAATCCACCTCCGGGCGAGGGCGGCCAGGCCCCGCACTGAACTCTGTATGGCACACGTTCTTTGTCGTAGGCCGAGGGAAATCACCCCCGACATCCCTCAAAGCACAAGGCACCGACTGCAACAATGAAGCAACAAGAAGAAAGCAGAGCGCAAAGAGATCCAGAATCGCGTTATGAATACAATCTTTGCAGGATACCTAAAACAATTAAGCAAGGCCTGAAGCAGCAAGTCACACACGCAAGGGTCACACACACAAGAAAACATGCTACGTAGTTCTAGATTTGAGGGCTAGCTGTTTGCGCTGGCCATAAGCCAAACCTACCCCAGCGCAGACCAAGTACTTAGGGCTTAGGGTCATGCAGATTGTTTAGTATCCACGTGGTACATCACTTAGTTCCAAGACTGCTGTAAAGGCTCATGGAAAGATTGAACTACTTGAAGGCTCAGGGTAATTATTGCTCTGAATTAACTGTTACTAAACACCCAATAGTCACCGTATTACGCGACTGTGGAGGCTTCTGACTGAGATCTGAATGCACATGTAATTGGATCGTACTGTAATTGCCCTCAACCTCCAAATAGATGCAATTACCCTACAAGCCTCACAGACAAGCTTGTCAAATGGGTGAGCATTGCAGAACAAGCCAAGTTAACACCTGTTATGAGTAGTCTTTGCTGCTGCAATGTGACGCCAGCATGGACCCTGAATCCATTCAAACCCTCGAGGAAATCTGTCAAGCAAGGCCCACGCACAACCCCCGATGTTCTTGGAGCCACGCCACACATTTTTCAGTTAGGATACGCTTTGAGCGGCATGTTTTCCAAATGCTCAACCCCTTGCCATTTCATTTTCTATCTATTTTTACATCTGATTCTCCACTATCCCAAGCCCTAAGCCCCTTGAATCCTCTAAAAGAACAAAAGACCTGTAAGCGAATTCTGGTTTCCGGCCTGCCACTGTTGAAGCTTGGACCGGACTCGGTCTGTGAGAACCTCCGAATTTTATATTGGACTACATAGGAACTATATAGAGATAAATGTATAGTGGAAAATCAAACACAGAAAATGAAATTGAAACTGTGATCATACAGTGGGTTAAAACCCAAAACCCTAAAACCCCGGAAGTTAGGAATCCTTTTCGCGGGTCCCATAATGAGGATTCTAACATACTGGGGCCAAAATGGTCCTCCCCCATGTATGGAAACCACCTCAACAACTTACACAGGCGGCTTGAAGCTTGATGTCCGCGGTTTAGGGTTTAGTGGGGCTTTAGGGTTCAGGTTAGGGCTTTAGGGGCCTCGGGTGTAGGGTTCAGGGGTTAGGGGGTTTAGGTTTAGGGGTTAAGGTATCAGTTTTGCAGCCGAGCTGCCATTTTCTGTGCACAGATTTTCAAGCCTAAGCCCGAGCAATAGGAGCTTGAATATCTAACGTACTCCCGCCCAGAAGCCTGAGATAGTCACCCTAAACCCTACACCCTAACCCCTAAACCCTAAACACCAACGCCCCTAAGCCCCTAAGCCCCTGAACCCTTAATCCTCAAGGTCCCAGAGCCTCTCAGGGACTCCATCCAAGGGTATCAGAGCTTTGCACTTAAAGAAGCCTCACCAAACCCAAACATCACAATAGGCGCCAGAGAGCCCCATTTAGGGTTCAGGGTTTGAGGAAAGCCCTGAAGGTTATATCTGTAAAGGGGCCCAATTGTCCCTAATAGGAGCTTTAGACTTGGGAGGGGTAAGTTTGAGGAGGGCCCCTGCCAACTCTATGAAAGCAAGCCTCTGGGTTTGCACTTGCAGGTTTTTGAGGATTGTATTTGAAGTCTGAAGGCTCAAGGCAAAATAACTCAAAGTCCAGCATTCCACATCAAGATTTTGAGTTAGAGGTTGTAGCTTAGTAATGTTTGGACTTCTGTTTCGGGAGTCGGAAGCTAGCCCGGGCCGCTTGAGAAAGACTTTGAGTATAACTGCCAGTGTTGTGAAATAACATTCTTCCTGCTTTGGTCCTACGACCCCAGGCCCTCCGGCCTCCATCCTCCACCGCTTGAACCCTGAACCCCAATCCCAGCCCTGCAAAACCAAACCCTCAGCTCCTGAATCCGTCAAGGGGGTTTAGGGGGACCCTAAACCCTAAACCCTAAACCCTAAACCCTAGACCTAAACCCTAAACCCTAAACCCTAAACCCTAAAACCCTAAGATTTTAGGGTACAGGGCCTGGCTACAGACTCGAAGGGATGGTAAACGCTTGTAGATTTCTCACACTACGGCTATGCTTAAACAAGAGACTTCTGTAAGGGCTATTCTTGTAGGCTAAATTTGGTAGTTTCCCACAATTAGGTTATATGGTATAGGGGTAAAGGGCCCAATAATGGAGAATCAAATGGAAAAGAAAATGGAAAATGAAATGGAAACTGGGTTATATGGGGGTTATTTGGCAGTTTCCCAAAATAAGGGGACCCCAATATAGACCCCAAAATACTATAGTCCTTATTATTGTGACCCCAAAAATGGTACCCCTAATTTTGGGAAACCCCCATATAGGGGTATACAGGCGCATAGTGGAGCATTAAATAGAAAATAAAGTGAAAGATTGCATGGAAACTGGAATGATGTAGGTTGCTAATGCCCGGCCTCTTAGTGGATCTTCGAGGCGCTGGGCTTAAGCTCTCGAATTAAAGGCCAGGTAGAAAGTCATCCATGTTCTACTACGAACCCATTGACCGATTGACAGGGCTTGGGGTTCGCAATGTCAGTAGCTTCTCAAACGTATAATTTGCCCTACAGACTCCTTGAGAGTGGCCTCCATATTCCTGGTATGCCCCCTGAATACCTCTGGAGTCCCTTCTCGGTTTGAGAGACTACCAACCCTCAAATCAATTCCGACAACCCGACTTGCCTGCATTGTGGGGTCCAGCTGCACTGGCGTCTGACTCAATTGGAAGAAGTCTGCCACCTTGGCAGGATTCCAAGTAGAGTCATTCTCTGCCCCTGATTGTGCCCAGAAATGACTGACGATTTTGGGCTTCCACAGCCTTCGGGGCTGAGGGTTGGGGATTTGCAGGGCTCTCCAAGATGTGTCCATGCTTGATGTATAACTAAAGAAGTACAGGTGCATTTCAATTGATCTTCAAAAGCTTGCATGAGCCCGAGAACAATCAGCTCTACTTGAATTCCAATGGTGTAGGTAGAGAGAGGGCCATGAGGCATTTTGTCCACCAAAGTACGTGTTCTTTTGATGAAAAAACAAAGTGGAAAGTTTGGTTTTTATCCACGGCTTGAAGTACAAGGGTTTAGAATGCACAGGTTGCTGAATCATGTGGGTTAAACAAGCGATCTCCTACTCATCCTCAGATCAACTACCTCTGTGATGTTCTGTCGCAACTGCCGCAGCAAAGGGCCACGTCAGGACAACTCTCCTTCGCACGATTCACAAGTCGTTTTGAGTGCTCCCTCAGGCAATTCGAAATCGGGCATGTCATCTGGATTCAGATTCTGCAGACCTTAACTTTAGCATTGCTTGAACTTGGAAGCTCCTCCCTTTCTACGGGCACTGCCAAATTCACACTTGAATGAACCCAACATAACTAAGTCTTAGTCAATCCTGATTTGAGCCCCTGTTTGGAAGATGGACGAATGGCAAATAAATAGTAGTGCCCTAAGTAGGGGGACCCCAATATAGACCCCAAAATACGAGTTTCATTATTCTAGGGACCCCCTTAAAAAAATACCCCTTAATTTTGGGAATCCACCATTTACCGCTCTATGAAAGCTTAGGGATTGAACCCGACAGCTGACGTGCCCGGCAGAGGAGGTGGAAGGAATGGCTGCATAGCGTGCCATGTACCTCACTTGGGGCTTTCTGGCAATCACGGTTTTAAGGTCTGAGGGTCTGTGGTCCCATGCTAGTTAATACAGGAAAAAATTACAAAAAATGTATTATATAGCAATACTGGAAAAGAAAACGGAAGCTACTACTCAGGATTTAGGGCTTAGGGTTATATACTATACCTCCAGAATAATCTAGTCCTCAAACAAGCCCTCTTCCATGCTGCAGAAAGGTCTCCCGAATTTTTTCTTATGTTTCTAGGACCCCCGGACCACCCACACTCTGACAGACCCTCAGATATGTCCACCACAAAATGCAGGTTGCAGAAGGCATAAAAACTCAGCTTTAGAGTTTAAGGTTTATAACCCCTATATAACCCTATATAACCCCATATAATCCCTATATAACCCATTATAGTAGTTTCCATTTTCCTTTCCATTATCCCAATATAAACCCCTATTTTAGGCGGCTGCCGCTGCTGTTGTTGCTCCGGAGGGCGGCGGGGAGGTGGAAAAAAGCTATAGTGGCAGCAATAAATATCACAATAGCCAAACTCATAGCAAAAGTAAAAGCTGTAAGAATGGTACTGATAATGCAGAGGATGATACGTTTAATAATAAGACATTCAGAATAAGAATGAAATGCAGAGTCCGACGATTCTTGCTGTGCAGAATCCTGATTGTCTCACAGCAAGGATACTACTCATGATTGTAGTGCTGCTACTGACACAGAAAATATATAAACAGAATGAATCATTCATGGTAGGAGTAGTCGCACTTGTCATAGCAATCAAGAAGAACACTCCTTGAGATTCTAGCCCATGGGCTACTAGGCGTACCCTGGACTAATGAGGCTTTCCTGACTATTGACAAAAGCACTCCTCTCCCCTCTTAGGCTAGACTACTGGGATGACCCAGAATTACTGGGCTGAGCATCCCTAATCCTTGGAAAGCATGGAACAACAAAACCCAGCTCCCAAGCCTAGGAAAGTCCCTGACGATAGCAGAAACACGGCAAGCGTGTGGCTTCAATAGCACCCAGCACAAAAAAGCCACCGTCAACTACCTAAAAAACATTTATCGCTACTTGTAGTACTGCATTGTTGATGTTCTTAATGCTATAAGCAGCAGCAGCAACAGCAGGCGTTAGTAGTTGCAGCGTTAGCGCTAGCAGTAGTGATGGTTGAAGAGTGGTGGTCACAATAAGCAGAATGATAACGGAAGTAATGATAAGGCCAAAGGCACAGCAGCTTTTACCTGAGAAGCACCCTGTGTGGGCCCCTGCAATTGCACTGCCGTGGATGGAAAAAGTTTTGTACCACTCCTGAATCTTAGGAATGACAGTATTATGCGGATGCTAGGCGCTGCAAGACATCATGCCCATCGTAAGAAGTCAACTTTTCTACAGGAGCAAGGGAAGACCTTGTATAAAGTTGCGATACTTCAGTCAGTTCCAGTCCTGCCACGGAACTTTGTCAGTATTATGCCAGAGCTGTGAGAAGGAATAGGGCTGCATTGGACTGCGATCTACCAAGACCTTGCAAACACCTACGATAGTGGCCTTTGGCTCCCAAATGCCTTTAATTGTAATTTAGTACGATTGCTAGGAAGGTCTAACTTAGACGTAGTGGATTGCTCTCTGTGATCCACACCGGCTCTTCAAAGAGCCCACAGCTCGGTCGGCTATGGTGCTGCTTCTCTGAAAGCTAGTCTATTTGAGACGGTGGTTCCCTCACCCTGGTCAAAATTAGAATGTACCATAATGTACCTTAATATAGGATAATGTACTATAATATACGATAATATACCATAATGTACCTTAACATCTCATGATATACTTAATATACTATAATATACCTTGATATACCATAAACCATAGTATACCATAGTATGTCAAAACTCCCCTTGAATGGGCCGGCCTCCGCTCTTTCACACGCCCGACATCGCGCTGCTGCGAGCCCGACCTCCAACGTGCAGAATGTACTCAGCCGAGGCTTCTATAGGCATTATAGGGTTAAGGGTATATATTGGGGTGATAAAGGTCATAGGGATTATATAGGGATTATAGGGTGTGTATTGGGGTTATATAGGGTATATAGGGGTTATATAGGGCTATATAGGGGTTTAGGGTTTAGGGTATATATAGGGGCTATATAGGGGTTATATTGGGATTAGGGGTTTGGGGTTTAGGGTTATGTTGGGCTCATATTGGGATAATGGAAAATTAATGGAAACTACTAGAGTTTCAAGCCTGCGAACAGAAACGATACGATTGGGATGAATATAGGTCCATGTTGTAGAGATGTTATGATATCCCCTGCTCGAATCAAAATCATGCTGCTTCTGATCTATTGGGTCAATTCCATCCGCACGGGGAAGGAAGGATTTAACCCTAAGCCCTAATTCGGATTGAATGCTTTGGGTAAGTTGTTCGCAGTTTGATACTTCTCGAAGGTATGACAAACCCACAATCTTCTGATTGCTGAATGCTGAAGGATGCGCATTAGTACAACCTTTGTTATTCTGGTAGGGTTAAGGGTTTAGGGTTTAGGATTTGGGTGCTTATCAAGACTAACATCTCTATGCAAGGACCAGTGCCCAGCCCCATGATCTTGAGAATACCCAAACCCCAAGCCCTAAATCCTAAACCCCCATGCATCCCCTACCCCTACATAACCCCCAATGTCCATGTTCAACCCGCCTGTCAGCTTCTATCCTTCCAAAGAAACCCAGACTCGTTGTTCTTATTACTTTTCTTACTACTAATGAATATCATATGCCCTAAACCCTAAACCACATATATATATATATAGATACATATATGTGTGTATATATATATATATACGTGTGTGTGTGTGTGTGTGTGTGTGTGTGTGCGTGTGCGTGCCCGTGCTCCTTCTTTGGTAAGTTGGCCTGTTTCGGAGGAGGTCCGCCTGGATACGGTCTGCGGTCACGGGAATGACCTGGACTAGGAGCTTTCTCATTGGATGCGTGTGTTACTCATAACTTGTTTAGTAACCATGCGTACACTCAATTTATAACCGTGACTACCTGGCTTAAGAGATCTATGACTGGGTTACAACTACAAGTGACAAGTACTACAGTAGATTGTAAGTAACAGGCCCCTCCAAGTAGGTGTGCAGAATGGCAAGCCGGCGAGCGAGCTCTGGCAACTTAGACCAGGGCTCTGGCGTAGGTTGGGATATTTTATGCTAAAATTAGGTAAGGATTGCGTGCGAATAATGCGAGCATTTCTTCAAGCTTCTATGCTATACCATTACAGGAAAACGGTTAGACTCTTGGGGGGGTTAAGGATGTCAGGCCCGGGGTTGCGGTTTCGGGCTGTGATGTTTAGGGGGTTGCTTGGCAGGGTTTCGGCCTCCCACGTGTCACAAGGACCCCACAGGGAGGATTCCCTTCAAGTCCTTGGCCTACTTGTGGCCTAAAAAGGAGATCATGTAGCTTAGAGGTGTTCAAACTGTGCTTACGACGTCCCCCTGCCCCTTCTCCTAGTATCAGGTTCATGGGCCTGCGGCTGAGGAATTTATTTAAAATGCTTGGTTGTGTTTCCGGCCATGGCCCAAAAATACCAGGGTCACTCCAGCTAAAAACGAGCCTTTCACCTCAATCCAACACAATAAACGGCCTGGGCCCAAGCCATGAACCTGAAGCCCTACGTGGAAGATCAGGGGAACACAGCAGGGAGGATGATATGGGGATAAATGGGGTGTTCTATGTCTTGTGGGTGTGTTGAGTACCCTTACTGAGTCTCTCTGTCACGCCACGTAAAGCCCTACGCCCAAGCCCTAGCGTTTGAGGCTCAGGAGGAATTAGTAGTGAGTGGGGTTTGGGCAGGATAGCGGTCCTAATGATACATCCTACCCCAGGAACATTGAGCACCAACGAGAAAATCCAAATGTACACCTGCAGAATCAGTCTAAGCTGTAAAAACTTTTGAGACGCTGGCAAAATGCACCCGAGAACCCTCAACCCGCCTTAAATGCTAAACCTGAAACGCGCTAGAATACACCTTACCCTGAGGGCGCGGGCATTCGCCTCGCGAGGGCGCCCCGCGGGATTCGAAACGATCTGCGCGTTTTGAGCTGTAGATTAAGGTATTCACGAATATCATCGCAGAACTGCATTGGGGAACAGAAGCTCAAGCTATGTGGATCACAACCAGAAGGAGACCTTGACACTCTTTGGGGAGCCTTTGAGAGCGTATCTCCTACCACCCCAGGCTCCGTAGCACGAGGAAGCATAGAAACCCATCACAGGGTCCCGGTATAATGCGCCAAGCACATCCAAACACACGGTTCAATCATCCAAAGGAAGGCTTGCCATGAGAGATCCCGCTACCAACCTGAAAAGGGAAGACTTTGACAGCATTGTCCGTACAAGACCACGTGGGCCTTGAGCCCGCAGGCCTCTCCAAAATTGTAACCCTTACTCCCTGTATCCTACACGACACCGCCAACTCCAAACCCGAAGAAAGCTCTCTGCAAACCACGCATGCAGTCCTGGATTTTGCCAACATCAGCCTGGGCATCAGATGTAAGTCCACCCCAAAAAATTCAAGCTAAGTGTGCAGCATTTGGCCCTGTCGGTTTGCAATCCCCCAAACAAAAGCCCTAAACCCAGCATTGGGGACCCTGTTATCCCAGTCAACCTTTGGGACTTGGCGGCTGGGGACCCATGAATTGGACAAGTTGAGGCTCTTCAGGAACCCTAGGCCTTGCTTAGCGGCTGGGGCTTTGACATCCCCTTTCTCCGGAGGAGGAGTTCAAATTGACTCAATTATTTCACCATGAGTGTAGTTGTTTGTCAATGAACATTATGGCTGGAGTGCGTCTGATTGTTTTGCCCTCCCCTCCTCCTCTTCCTCCTCTTCATGGTGGTGGTGGTTGCCACCACCACCACCACCACCACCACCAACGCCGCCGCCGCCGCCGCCGCTGCCGCCGCCGCCGTCGCCACCGCCACCGCCACCGCCGCCGCCACGCCACCACCAGCACCACGGCCGCCGCCGCCGCCATCACCACAAAGACAACTACAACCACCCTGACCACTACGAGCGCTACTGCCGCCGCCGCTATCCATGATTGTTCGGTCTCGACGTCAAGTTGTTGTCGCCTAGCTCTGCAAAGGAAATCCTGCGAAGTCTGAAAACAATTCTGTAAGGCGTCCGAACTAAGCGCAGAAGACGGGTCAGGATGAGCTGAGACCAGAAGATATGACTAGCTCAAGCTTCGACATTACCCGAGGCCCAGATGTCCATTGTTACAGCTACTAAAACTTCTGTGTAGCATCCTATATAACCTCTGTCACCGTACCTTTACCTGCCAAGGAACCTCCTAGTATGACCCTTCGAGAAAAGCTTCTGCTGCCATCCAAAGTTGACATGAGAGCTCGGGACTTAAAACTAGGCACTTCTTTCGTGCTCACAGGTCATAGGTCTGCATAAAAGCTCCTGAAACACCCACCACACAGCCAAATTCAAGAAAGCCAGAATTCTGCCACTACAAAAAATCGATACCAGTCACTTTGAAAGAGTCAAAGATGGCCCGCGTGAACAGTAGGTATCATGCAAAGTGGCCGAAGCCGGCACCCTGAACAGAATGTCAACTTGGGGGGTGCTTCTGAAGCACTGAAACCCCCCAGCCCAATTTGACAGGGTCCCATACATCCCCAAACAGTATCATCAAAAAGAGGCTCATAGTTCTTTGGGGGAAAGACAAGGAGTCTCCCCAAATTAAGGGTACCATTTTGGGGTCCCAATAATAAGGACTATATTCTATTGGGTCTATATTGGGGTCCCCTTTATTTTGGGAAACTGCCATTTCTAAAAGGAAGGGTTTGCAAGCCCGGACAAACTCTTCTGCTGCTGAGCTTCGAGAAGGTACGGGTTCTTGCCCGGGAGGTCCGTTTCTGCGAGCACATGTGGACCACAAAGAAGCCATAGTCTAAACTTCTAGTGTCCTCCTTAAAAGTCGCCCATATAATTCCTTATATAACCACCTTTAAGGAGTTTAGACTATGGCCCAAGCAGCAGGGCAGTGTCACAACCTCCCTCGTGCAACCTCTTACTAAATCCCAGGACACAGTCACAGCCTTCCTGATTCCTCAAATACTGGTGGATCAACAAAAGATGGAGATGCATGAGCAAGTGGCATTACAACGAAATAATCAATAATCTTTGCATTACGATCATCAGGAGGTGTCTCTGCCTTTCTTGCTTCGGGTGGTACTACACACATACCTCAAATAACAAAAGGATCAATTAGAAGCATCAGGACCAAGATCCCAAACAAGGTGTCAGTGCTCCTAGTCTGAGACAAAACCTATGACAGAAAGTCAAAGGCAAGAAAGGTGTACTCATTCGGTTTATAGGGGGATATATGTGGGGGACAGTTGTAGAAAGAGGCTTTAGCGCTTTGGTCCAGATCGCGGAGTCCTGGGAGGAGAGTATGTCATTTTAACGCTCAGGCACAAAGGGCACTGAGCACCACAGATCTTTGGCAGCCAAGCCCCCAAAAGTAAGAGTTCCCTCATGTACTCGCAAATAGTTGCCCAAATACTTCGGAGGACTTGTAGGCGCATCCTACCGCCCAGTTGGAGACACATAACAAGTTCCCTGAGCATATTACCCCAATACAACCCTAATATTACTCCAAGATATTATACTATATGAGCTATAGTCTAAACTCCTAGCATCTCCCATAATATCCCCTACAGTAGCCCCCTATATAATCCTCTATATAACCCCCCTTTAAGGAGTTTAGACTGTAGCTCATATTATGATAAAATGCTATACTATAGGATTCATCCTTTGGGGCCATGGGCCTTTGACTACCCGGCCCAAAAGCACCATGTCTCGCTTCATCCGATTGGACCTGGGCACTTTTGAAGGGCTGAAGCCCAGGCATTGCATGGGGCTTACGATGGACTACTATTGTTATTATTTAGGGTTTAGGAGTAGTACTATTATTATTACTACTACTATTACCATTACTAGTACTATGATTTCTATTATTAATGATTTTAGAGCATGGGCCTTTGGAGTTTGGGGCGGGGAGCCTTCGAGAGTGAAGGGAAACCAGAAGCTACAGAGGTTGAGATTAGAGGCGAATTGTGATGAACGTTGGCTGAGGCGAAATGCTCCCCGCAGCTGGCGTCACACGCGCAGGTTGGGTCCCTAGTCCGTGGCAAGTGTCATCAAGATACACGGATGCGCATTTGTCCTGAAATCTAGAAAGTGGAACCTTTTTCCCTCCAAGCCCCAGACCAAACGCAGAAATACAAAGCCAATCTAAAATCAATAAGTCCACACGCTGGAGAACATGATGACAAGACTCTCAAGTATAAAGCATACACGACAGGTGTCATGCCTTTGACTCCGATAGGTGCAAAGGATCGCTGAAACTATGGATACGATCGCTACTTTGCTTAATACTAGGTGTCTCTACCGATAGCATGATGACTTCAGTTGTTGTTCATGTCTTACCTTTTTTGAATGATATTCGAAAGGTTCTTTCCAATCTAGATTGCAAACTCGCAATACCCTCTATAGCCCAGACCTTATGGGCAGGCAGAGAAGAAACTGAGATGCCCACGCATTCTCCATCCAAGGACCAATCACTCCATAGTAACTGCACAGAGTCAGACAATGAAAATGCAGAGGCTTGGGCTGCAGAACGCAAGGAAGTAAGATGCAATGTTCAATCGCGTAGGACAGGGTAGGGAGTACCCTCCATAGTCAAGATGAAGCAGAACGTGTATAGTCCCCCTAAAGCAGATAGAATATGGCTTCGGGTATTATAATAAGATCCCAATATTCTATCTACTTAAGAGGGGCTATACTGCAAGGCGACTGTTGGGTGCCAACTTACTTCTAACACTTCCACGTGGGGCACGAAAAAGGGGATGTCAAGAGGGCTTGCAAGGGCCTTTGTGTGGTCTGTAATCAGGGGAGTTTAGAATGATTTCAATTCCCAATTCAAGGCCATTTTGGTACTGTTACTATTTCCTGTATAAGCCACCATTTAGAGACCCTAAACCCTCAACCCTATTGCCCAGTGTAATGGGGATTTGAATGTCGATTGCTTTCCAGGGATCGCGGCGTCCCTGCTAACGCCCTTGTGGTGATCGTGTGAGAACGACTGTAAAACCCCATATATAACCCAGGTTTAGGGTTTTGTGTTTAGGGTCTATATAACCCTATATAACCCTGTACAACCCTATATAATCACCTATAAAACCCCTACCAAGAGGAACCTGTGCGAGTGACTGTACAAACCGTGGTCTTCAACAACCCTAAGCGCCAACTGGGGTTTTATTGGGTTCCACAGGTAGTTCTACAGGGTTTACTAGGGTTATATGGCACTATATAGGGTTGTATAGGGTTATATAAGGGCTATATAGGGTTATATAGGATTATATAGGGCTATGCAGGGTTATATAGGGTTATATAGGGTTAATCAGAGTATATGATAGGGTTACATAAGGTTTTTGGTTTATTTTTGCACGGCTCTAGGCGTATGATTGGGACACCACCCCTCCTCCAGGAGGCAAGACGACGGGCCGCACATGCATTGGCAAAACAGCTACAGCCCTGCCCCCAGGGCACCCCTCACAGGGTTTAGGGTTCTTTTAGGGTTTAAGGTTTAGGGTTTAAGCTTTAGGGTCACAGTTCTAAAAACGAAGAGGTCCCTCGCATGAGCTACGGTCACTATTTCCCCTGTAACTGATGGAAAAGAAAATGGAAATCAGTCAAATGGAAAATCTAGTGGAAAGGCAAGTGCAAGCTGGAAACGAAACTGGGAAATCCAGAGGAATATGAAGGATTCTGATTTCCCATGTGATTACAGTAATGGACTGAGGCTTCTTTTAAGGAGTTGGTTAGGGACTATACAAAACAACCACAGGGACCTACATGTCCACTCTTAGTGGTCCCTTGGTAACCCCAATCTTGGCAGCAGCTCACATGTTACTGTAGCAACCGTGTGTCCAGTCCTTACCTTGAACTTTAGGGTTTAGGGTTTAGGGTTTAGGGTTTAGGGCGCAAGCAACAAATCATAAGTCCATCCTCCAATATTGAACACCCGCTAGATGTTGAATGTTCTATCTTGGTTCAAGATCTCTAAACTGAAGCTACGGGGGCTTGGCACCCTATATCATCCCTACAAAGCCCCCAATGCCACTTCATTCGGCATAGCATTTTCCATTTGATTCTCCCTTCTTGTTTATGATTCAGGCCCTGAAACCTTGACCCTTAATCCTACATAATCCTATATGAGCTATAGTCTGAACTCCTCGTACCCCCCTAAATAACCCCTATAGTGGTCCCCGTATATATAATCCCCTACATAGCCCCCTTTAAGGAGCTTAGACTATAGCTCCTATGAACCTATATTCCACCTACATACCCCTAAGCAACCTTCACCAAGCTCCTGCGGAGTTAGCATTCCAAAAACGCTGCGCCCGCAAGTCAGCCGTGCCTAGGCCGAAGAAGCTGCTGAAGTGCCTCCTTCAGGGGTACTACAGGGTTTAGGGTTTAGGGTTTAGGGGGTACTACAGGGTTTAGGGTCTAGGGCTTGGAGTTGAGATTTATAGAGCACGATGGGTATTTTGGGCTATGTAATGTACGGGTACATGGGCCTTATTTGATGGAGGATCATATCCCAATAATGGAGAATCAAATGAACAGTCAAATCGACTTGACATGGAAACCACGATTTAGGGTTTTGCAGTTGAGGGATATAATCTGAATAACACTACAGGGGCCAGTTATATAGGGCTATATGGGGCTATATGCAGTTTCATAGGGTTACATAAGATAAAACGGGGTTCAGGGGCCCAAATAATTACAATGTCGGGAAATCGAAAGGGAAACAAATTGAATTAGAGATGGAAACTGGGTTTGTAGAAGCCCTTCTTCTAGTGGATGATGCAATGCCGGGCCCCAAATACATGCCAATGTCATTTTCAGGTGTATTTTGAGGAATACTTATACAAGCAATCTAGGGCCATCATATTGGTAATGACTTAGGCCCTTACATTTATGGAGGGTTAGGGGTAGGGTTTGGAGTTCAAGGGCACAAGTCCACTTTACGTCGACAAAGTACGTGGTATTTCATGCTTGACGTGTATGTACAAGCAGGTGGTTGGGGATTTCTAGCCCTAAAACCTAGACTCTAAATACTATAATTGCTTCCATCTTCTGTTCCATTCGCCAACAAAACTGGAGCTTGCAAGCTTAGACAAGCAACCCTCCGCCTTATCATGCTGAAGCTCACAAAGATCGACGTTTTCTTTTTTGGACAGATGTCGAGACTGCTTGCTCATTTCATGTAATGTAGATGTCGGGCTGGGGTGAAGACATTGATCGGTGAGGGGAACTGACCGTTCAACGTGGTCTTTGTTTTGTAGATTCTTTTCTGCAAACGTGACCTTGTTGGATTTGCCTCTACAGTATGGTTTCAGGACCAAGCGGCTGCCCAAATGAAACAACGCCGAACCATTTCAGATTCGGATCAGTCCAGCCAAGCTATTTAGTCCAGAAAATGGCCTCAAATCGAGTTGAAGGTTGCAAGGCACGTCGTGTTTTTTTGTGTTTAAGAAGCATAAGGACATGGAGGAATGGATGTAATGCTCAGGCTGGCACGGCAAATGCCTTCATTCACCTACATAAGCTTGGATTTTTGTACACCTCAGTTTATGGCAATCCACCGTCAATGATAACAGAAAACGTGTAGCCTACTATAAACCTGAAAGCGCTGTGCTTCTCGTGCCCCTTCTTGAACGCGCTTGGGAAAAACCCTGATCTACAATGCAATTCTCTGAGGCCAAAAGACCCAAGAAAGGAACGTGGTGCTTCTGTGTGGGGCCTTTACAACAACCAACACTCCACTCAGCAGGAAAGAGCAGCTGTTGTGACAGAATATGTTGGAGATGTGAACTTGAATGGAAGTGAAAAGAATGCTGTGCTGCGCACAAGCTTGTAGTCGGGGAGGCTGTCGAACGACAACGCGTGTCACAAAAGATTGCACAGAATGCACCCTCAAGACCTTAGACTCGTGCAAGCCCTTCCATTTAGACGTCTATATGAAGGTATCACCCGGAATAGGCCTAGTTCCAACGCGCCTTGCAGTCCAAATCCAAATGGCATGGCTCCGCTGCAAAGCCGGAACCTCGGATGAGCATGCGCAGTTTAGAGTTTAGGTTTAGGGTTTCAAGCAGGCTTCTTACCACACATTCACTGCCACACAGGCTAGATGCAACGCGCCAAAAGCACAGTTGGTAATCGCAGGCGTGCAACCAATTGCAACGATCCAGGTTACTGTAGCGTCATGCAAGTCATGTATTCTGTCTCTGTTCCCCGAAAACACCATAACACTTTGAACAATTGAGGCAGGATAGATCCGAGACATTACTGCGGACGGTCCACGGAATTACGAAAGGGGTAGCGCATTCAGCTTTCTGCTCACAAGGACAGAGGCAACTTGGCAATGATTCGCACCTTGGTCTTACAGTATGTTTTAGATGCACGAAGCTGGCTGCTACACTCAACGCGTTGCCCCGTCAACAAGAACTTGGGCTCAACCAGCAGGGAAGAAATTCCCGTCTGAGGTCATCCTGGATTATGGCCGTAGAGTAGTTCCTTTATAATCCCCAATATTTCAGCGTCTTTAATGCTCTTTCCCATCCCTTCCTTCCCGCTAACCAGGCTAAACCGTGCGGAACGGACAGTGTTGACACCGACCCGTAATCCCCCTAGACTACCCAAAACCAAGTTTCGTTGTCCTTTCCATGTTCTTCTCCATTTGACCCTCCAGTATGGTAGTTTCTGTGGTTTTCCATTCCATTCTCCGCTATGGGTAGATTCCATTTTTTTTCCGATATCCTAAATCCTAAACCCCAACCCTAAATAACCCAATATAAACCACACAGAAACCCTATATAAACCCTATATAATCTTAAACCCCAACCTCTCAACCCTCAACGCGCCCTAAGCCCCGTTATAGTTGCTTCCCCTGCTTCCAGCTCAGCATCGCACGTGCTTGCAGCCTCGGCATGCCAGAAATTGCATTCTTCTGTAGGCATCCCAGGGTTTAGGGTAAAGGCTTTACGCATTTAAGGGTTTAGGGTTTAGGGTTTAGGATTTAGGGTTAAGGGTTTAGGGTTTAAGGTCTTAGGGTTTAGGGAGTTGGGTATAGGGTTCAGGGATTAGGGCTTAAGGTTTGAACCGTTTTGAATGGCCCCAATTAAAGAAGGATTATAACGTTTGGGGAGTCTACATTGGCCCCCCCCATTGGCCTCCCCCACCTCGGGAATTAAGAATTCAATTGATAATATCAATAAACCCTAAACCCTAAACCATGATATAGGGGTTGCATGCATTCCTCTGTACGCAACGCAGTGAAGAATTAGCGTTCCTCGTTTAGGACTTCGACTTGCATGCTATGTTCATCCTTCGGTGGATGCCAAAAATCCTGCATGACCCTAAGTACCCCAAACCTTGGGAATTCGGGCTACTATGGTAAACTACGGTCATGCAGGATTTTTAGTATCAACACACAACCTACACCCTACCCGAATGTCACTCGAAGGCAGTCAAAACGGGTATTTCCAAAAGAGGAACACCGAATGCGATTGAGACACTTGGAAAGGGCTTCCCTAGTTGTCGGAAATCGCTCAATGTCTCAAGGTGCCCAATAGGGTTTAGGGTTAGGGGGTCCCGCGGAGCTAGAGAACTGAGCCGCCAACCCATAAGGCATGGCACGACTTGGCCACAAGTTCTCCGGATGAGATTCTGAAGCCTATGCCAAACCTTTCAGCCTGTACCCCAGGCTTCAGGTCCTGTAGTTGAGGGATGCTTCACATTTAGAAGGGTTGAGGATGAAGTTAGCGGCGGAGGCCGCTCCAATGACCTCCGGCTTAGCGTCCTGAAGCAACTGGTACGTGAAATCTGTGAAACAATATGCCCATGTCCTGCAGATTCGAACCAGCCGTGGCAGCAGCAAGGACGACAGAGATTATGCAAAACATGATTCTTCGTACAATTGCAATTACTATCGTTTCTGCCGCTGCCACCATAGTCACTCCTCTTACATTCTACCTTTCGGCCCGGGTTCTTCGACTGCTACGGTTCCTGGCGCTGCCCCAAAGCTTGCATCAAGGCTAGCACTTCACCAACGGCACTGTTCAAGGTTCGGCGTCAAGGGTTTGCTTTTGAAGCCAACGCCGAAATCATCACCTTACATGCTTCCAAGTTGGTCTCTA
The DNA here is from genome assembly GCA_905231905.1 of Symbiodinium pilosum. Taxonomy (NCBI): domain Eukaryota; class Dinophyceae; order Suessiales; family Symbiodiniaceae; genus Symbiodinium; species Symbiodinium pilosum. The sequence continues at coordinate 797 of CAJNIZ010026224.1, read as the reverse complement.
AACCTTCTGGCACCAGTATGAATACACAGAAAATAAAGGTATGGTAATTGCCTTTGAGCCATAGCCTAAGACACCGGTATCCCCCTTAATATAGTCCCCCAGATAATCTCCTATATAACCCTAAACCCTAAACCCTAAACCCTTAAGGAGTTTAGATTAGGGCTCCCATGGCTTCAACGGCAGACAGAACACTTCGCCGTGACGACCCTCGGTGCAAAGATGATCGCTGCATCCCTAGCCCGAAGCCCTGGAAATCCTCAGCCTTCGATCCGAAAGTAGAGTTTTAACGGTTCCAGGGGTTAAGGTTTTTAGGGTTTAGGGGTTTGGGAGTTTAGGGGTTTAGGGGCTTTAGGGTTTAGGGTTTAGGGATGTAGGGTTTAGGGGTTGAGGGTTTACGAAAACTCAACCCTGAAACCCCTCCTTCCTTTCCACTCTCACCAGACCCTCCATCCCGAACGCCAAAGCACTGGATCCGACAGCCCAAACCGCACAGACGCTACTTGGTAGTTTCCCAAGATAGGGGGACCCCAATATAGACCCCCAAATACTCTAATCCTTATTATGTGGATCCCTGAAAAGGATCCCCCAATTTTGGGATACCCCCACTTTTCCAAAGTGGAGATTTCCTAGCTGGAGCCCTTCTGGCTCCTTCTGTTCCTCCTCGGCAGCTTCCCTATGCTCATAAGGCCCTACAAGGGAGACTTCATGTAGAAGAGCTGGGCAGGCAGTCACTACGGTCTGGAGCCTAGAGGGTCTAGGGCTTCAGGGTAAGGGTAAAGGGACCCTACTGGGAACCC
>CAJNIZ010026213.1:5512-79086 GCA_905231905.1 Symbiodinium pilosum | reverse complement strand
ATTATTTACGATATATACCCATTTTGGTCACTTCATTTAAGTTCCTTAACAGCAACCCAGTAAAATGGGGTTCAGAGTTTAGGGTACAAGGCATGTGTAATTTAGTGCCTCAGGCGTTTGGACCATCTGGGTTTAAAGATGTTTAAAGGATGTACTGCCTTAGGACTTTTGAGGTTGTCGGGATTAGGGACCTCCCGTGCGGATTTCCACTTCTGAATAAATTATGAGTTTCAGTTATAGGCTGCGTGGACTATACTTCCTGCTGCCGCTACAGGTTTACAGGCTCTCAAAAACATGGAAGCATGACACCATAGAGGGTTTAGATTTCAAGGTTCGGGGGACAAATTCAAATGCAACACGTGTATGAAGCAATTCTAGCTCAAACTTCCTAGCTACAACTGTGGAAAATCTTGGGCCGCCCCGATGTTTTACCTCACCCAGAAATCCAAAGGCCAGTTGAATGCCACCGTTTGTTGCTAAGGAGCAGTGCGGCGCAGTAACAACGACAATTCCCAAGTTCTTAATGTAGAAGCCTTAACATTAACCTTCCTGATGACTGATTCTGCTGATAGCAATTTCTCCTACCGCGGGGTACTGTTTAGGGTTTACCATTGCCCAAGTCCAGGAAAAGCTTTGAGAAGATCAAAATCTCATGGCATGGACTAGCCAACTGGACAGCAAAGGCCATCTGAGACTATCCCTATGGATCCAAATAGCCCAATGTAGGTCATATTTACAGGCTTTCGGGCCCAATGTAGCTATTATCTGTATACTTGGATCCCTAGGGTATGGCTTACGTGTGCCGGAGCTTGCAGGGACTTTTTTTCCTTCGAGAGGGGTCTGACAATCTGCCCGGGCATGGGCACCAAAGGAGCCTTCACATATGCTGGCACAGGGCTTCAACGCAAGGCTAGTTTGGGGACCCTTGAAAGGATACGTAGGGATTACTAACAAGAATTCCATAGGGTTGAGTTTTACAAACTCCCAAGTCACTCCCCAGTGACCAGCACCTCACCTGCGGACTATAATATGAACAGCGAGGTCTTGCCTGCAATGACAAAATCAAATGAGAAAGGAAACGGAACATAGCTGGGTCTGTATGGGGGATTTGCGGTGGTTGCGCGGAAAGCCTGAATAATCAGAACAGGGCTTTGGCTTACATGAAGCAGCAGCAGTCCCCCACTTAGCGGTGAATTCAGCTTGTATATAGACACCAAAATTCCTTGGGGGGACTGCCAACGTATACTATTGGAGGACAAAGCTGGATTCCTCGCTGATGAGTTCCCTGGCACCAAAATAAGCCAACCTTTTCATCACAGAGGATTATATGAGCTGTAGGGGAATATCATATGGGTTGATAAGGGGGATACTAGGAGTTTAGATTATATCTCATGCGACTCCAAAGGATTACAAGTCACCTACTCAACTACTAAGGATACTACTGTAGCGCCCTAAACAGCTGCCGGTATCTTCTTCAGGTTTGCGACGGAGGTTTCCGTGGGCGCTAAGGCAGTAGCGACCGAGGGAGCCTCCATTCGCCGCGGCCTCAGGCGTGGCTGAGGCTTCGGCTTCAGGAGATTTAGGGTTTAGGCGACTAGGGTAAACCCGAAACCCAGAGCTTTAGGGGTTTCGGGATACGCGAGGGCGCCTCATTTGGAGGTTCTAAGGGGTGAAGCATGATAGGGGATCTTGGGTTTTCAGGCCAAGGCTGAAGACAAGGGATCAAGTGAGAGCTTCGAGGTTTCTTAGGGATTATGCCGCTAGGAAGCATGTATTTTGGCCACGTGGGTTTGGCCTCCAAATGCAGCTTCCAAAAGCCATGGTGGGACCTTTGCAAGCCCAGCCTTATAGGCCTGACCATGACCAGGTGGATCATCTTATGCCGAGAGAGAGAGGAAAGCTCTTGTACCGCAAAAGCGCAGGTCCAAGAGTGGACAAAGGTTGCACAAGGGGCAGCAGCACCTCAGGGCGCAAGAAAAACTAATGAATCCATGACAAAAAGACAGTGCCAGGAGGGGTATAGATGACGAAACCTGGGGAACTCAAGGATGACTTTTGCAGCTACATAGTGATTGGGTCCAACTAATTTGTTTTACTGGCAGGTGATAGTTGTGACTGGCAAAATTGGCTCCTCAAAGCATCCAACGAAAACCATGCAAAAGCCTGCTTCCGAAGATCAGGTCTATAGATCTTTAGCGATGACATACAATGAATAGAAAGTTGTTCGGAGCGAACGGCGAGCTCACAAGTTCATAGACTGCAGTATAGCCTTGCAAAGAACAAGGCGGACCCAGTAGCTTGATGCTTGGACACGACTGAGGCAGTGTCTATTCCGGAAGTCTTGCTCCTGAGGGCTGGAAAGCTTCAAGGGTCGGCAGGTGGGCGGAGCTTCAAATGTATCCTTGGAAAGTTAGTATTATTTGGCAGGCTATTTGCATGTCAAAGGGCTATTCAAAAAGCAGATCCATTTGTGACGCCTGGAGGACCAGGGCAAATGTACATTCTTGGGGCTTGGCTGAATTTCTTCTGAAACTTTTGTAGCGGCCCGCGTTGTGGCGGCCTGCGTTGTGACCAAAACCCACACGTACCAGTACCAAACCATGCTATACCTATTGAAGGAGGCTGCCCTCGTACTGCGCTGATGCATCCAGGAGCCTAGTTGCAGGCCAGACTCCTTGAAAGTTCAGGGCAGTGTGGAACATATAGTGATGTAAGGAACATTCATGCTGCCGGAGCAGGGTGGCTGCTTTGTCCAAACTCCCAGCATGACTGATAGTTGCAGATTACGAGACATTAGTGCTAAGTATGCTAGTGATTTTAAGAGACTATGAAATACTCCCCGTCTTGCAGAGCTTAGAAATCAACCTTTAGCTAAGTGCCCCTTATCAATGATCAGAAACCCAGAAATTTCAAGTGTTCCAAACTTACCGAAACAAACCGGATTAGAGCGGACATGATGAGCTCCCTATGCTCCTGAGCAGCTGTCCACCATGAACAGTCGTAAGCGCTAAAAAATAGACCATGCGCCTACACCACTCAATCCTAGATGCATCCCTGTAATCCCGATTCAGTCCTTCCAATTCCTTCATAAGCAAACAGCTCCTGTGAACCTAATACCTAGCCTGAGCTTCATCTTCTGGGGCAGGATGGACCTTCGGCTCCTTGCGCGCACCTGAGGCTTCTTGCAGATGTGGAGAATTCCAAAAGCAAGCAGGCAACAGTTGAGGAAAAACATCACATGGGCGAACCCTATGAGCTTCGAAACTATCAATGATTGATGCTTTTGGGAGGTGGTGTTCATGGTCTTGGGTTGTTGGGTTCAGAATTTGAGGGGTCCAACGCTCGCATAAATGAAAGTTCATCGGGTTTATGGTGGGAAGCTTTATAACATTGCACGGCTATTCTGGGTGGTGCAAGAGCTGTCGCTTGGATTTGGCGATGCCATCTTCCTAATACATGTATAATGGGAATGCAGCGTCCCGGCGGATAATTAACTATTCTGGTGGCATCTGCAAATCCAGACTCTCTCACTGGTCTCTCTGTAACTTTCCTACATGTATAACCTGGCTTCCACGAAAGGTCTAGTGTTGGCAATGCCCCCTGCATTCTCTGATGGAAGCTTCATGCCCTAAACATTCATGTAGAGGAAAAAAGAGAATCCAAGCCAGTAGTGCAGAGCAACAGCTGGAACATCAATATATACCCCCCCCCCCGCCGAACTAGAAAGCAAGAGCCGCAGCAGAAACCATCCTGTTTCCTTGTTCTAGCATGTTCCAACAATGTAGTCGCTTCTCTGCTTGGCTATGAGGCCGGCATCTCGTAGAATCCTGGCAATAAGAACAGGAACATGCTGAAAAAGAATAGTCATGAGTCATGACAGTCCTAAAGCGTCACTTCGGAAATGCAACACGTTGCACCACATCATCATCATCATCATCATCATCATCATCATCGATTATCCTGACTCCAGGAACGTGGCAAAAGTTGCGACTACCCAAGTATATACCAAGCCCTCCTCTACTTCAACATGGTAGTCAACCAACATGCCCTCTTGGCCCCGGGCCAATCCCAGCAAACCTCAGGAACAAAAAAGGATGTGTGCTTTTGCAGTCTTACGAGTATTGTAGCAGGGCTTTGAACATTGGCATGGCCGTGTCCAACCAGCAAATTTCCTCCAGGACGCCCATCAATTAGGCTCGGAAGGTCTATGGAAATTCTCAATTGTGGTTTAGGCCTAGGGCTTTATGTGGGCATGCCTCAAAGCAGCAAACGATGCCTTAGCAAAGAGCCGCGGCATGAATCTTACCTAAACCCTATGCCCCAGGAAACATTCCACAGGCTCCGAAAAGCTGAAACCCAGAACACTTTGAAATCCAGTATCCTGACTCCCCACCTCTGTAAACACATGCCTCCGTGGGAGGACAATGCATAATTTCCGAAGCTTGCTAAGAACCGGATGGGATCGAAGTGAGTTCTCCTTTAGCTGCTCAGCCCTTGCACAACGGGGTACCCCTAATATGCCCCTATTATTCTTCGCCAGGACGTGTCATGCAAGGGCCCCGCAAGTTCTGGACATCCGTGCCTACTTCGGCATGGCCCCTTCCCCGGGAATCCAATGAGCCCAGAGTAGGCACTATCTCAGGTCATCCCGCTTTACGGTTCCGAATGCTACAATGGGTAACAGGGGCTATGCCAGCCCCTGAATTAAAAACACCTTTTACAAGAGGACAGTGAAAATCAGGGGAAGGAACCAAGCAATATCTGTTGTGACATTAGACCCCAAAATAAGTATATCAGACTTCGGGACCCTGGAAATATAGGCTGCTCAAAATCCATCGTGACTCGTACCGCACAATTCAATGCTCACAATTTGGAGTTTGAATTTCGAAGAGGTTTACCCTAAACAAGACCGGCCCGTGATGTCGAGCAACTCCCACGCAAGGCTCCCATGCAAAGTGCCTCGTCTAACAAGCTACAAGACCCCATGACAACCCCTACGCAGCCTAAATTCCTATCCACAGAAGGGGGATCCGAGCTGCCCCCAGGAGCCGGAATTGGGCGTGGAGCCTCTGCGTTGTCGTGCCCAGGGTTGGAGGTTAATGGCTTTCAGGTTGGAGACATAGGGGCTTAGGACTGGGAGGAAAAATTCCAAGGGCACAGGCATGTCAAGGCTTACAGTTTGGGGGATCAAGGTATTGGGGTTTAGGCTTTAGGGTGTATTGGGCTTCAGGCTTGGGGTTCGTTATTGGACGTGGTTAGCTAGCTTCGGAGAAGCTCAATTGCTCGCGCCAGTACATTCCATACGCAAGCATCACTGCCCAAAACAACGTCACAGACCTTCCACATCACATCCACGCCCTGTGGTTACACGTAGATGATATGTACATGTAAATTTCCATATCTAAATCTCTCTCTTTCAGCACCCCCCCGACAACCATGTCCTTCACACAAGACTTCTCAAGCCCATTACCCCCTGGCACTACAATTCCATGCATAGACCTTGAGATCAGTCCCCACACGGCGCTTCTGAATCTGAGCTTCGGTATAGGCCTCAAATCGCCCAAGCCCAGATCAGCGATCCCAGGGTTTAGGGTTAAACCCCAAACCCCCTACCCTAAACCCTAAGCCCTAAACCTTTCTGGTTGGATTAGTCAAACACCTTCTTTTTGCCACGGACACATCTGAAGCTGGCCTCCCGTGTCCGTTGTCTCGTCCGAGTATTGGGAGCTAAATGTCCTGCTGCAGCCAGGTGTACTGTCCTCCTCAAATACAATGAGCCACAAATGCAAAGCTTCTACTTCTTGTATTCTCTTTTGACGGAATCCTGTGACTCTGTAGAAATTCGAACTGGTGGTCGAGGCTCTCATTGATGATTGAGTATGGTGAGTGTCATTAATGGATTGTTAAAGATGAGCACAATCGATAGGCTGTTCCCTTCTCCATCTTAGGAAGTTCTTACCGTCATGGCTAACTTGACTGCTAGAATTGCACCCCTTACATTTCCTAAGATGGTCCGCAAATCTCATGGGTGTAGTGGAGGTCATAAAGACATTGTCATAGAAACCTTCTCCAAGTAACAGCTTTCGCTGCCATGAGTTAAACACCCCAATTCTTCTCAACAATTGTTTTGAGATATGAGTGATGGTCCAACCTGATGGCCTCAATTCCTAGTATCCCTCTTGATTCATAAACCCTCTAATACTCCCCTATATAACCCCCCTTTAAGAAGCTTAGGCTACAGCTCAGATGCCTTCTCAGGCCACACAGGGTGAAAAAAGGTAACCAGGCTGAAATCCAAGGTAGTTTTCACAGATCCTGCTCTACTTACTGGTTCTCAGTATCTAAGGTTGAAACTATGGGCCCCCAATATGGGCCCTTACCCTAGAATCCGTATATACCTACTATATACCCTACATGTACCCTTAAGGGCCCCCAGAATCACCCTAAAAAACCTAAGGGCCCATATGAGGAGCCCATACTCCTAACCTTAGACAGTAGCGAATAAGGGAATGCAATCCCTACATAGTATATTCCCTTATTCCCTACTAAGCCCCAGTAAGTTGAATGATTGTCTGCCTTACCCTAAACCCTAGATTATCTGGGGATTATATAACGGCTAACCCTTAACCCTATAAACCCTAAACCCATGTTCCCCCATTCCCTACTCAGAACCACTGAAGTCTAGGACGGGGCTGGATCAAACCTTGCTTGAGGCGAAGAGCTGTTCCAGAAGTAGGCTGCCGCAAAAAATCCACAAAACAGCTTGTAGGATTAGGGTTTTGGGGTTCAGAGTTTAGGGTTGAGAACGTTTTGGGCTTGGGGTTTAGGATTTAGGGGTTTAGGGCTTTAGGGTTTAGGATTTTGAAGAGACTCGAGCTCTTGATTCATGAAGATCACCAATCCGCCCAATTACGCTGCTTCTTCACTATCACCTTCAAACGTCCAATCCCTTGCCAGTGATGGGTCATTAGTTGCAAATCAGCAGTCAGTCGGACAACTAGACTTTGGACTGAAAAGAGGTACTTGTGCCCCATAAATGACTGCCCATGAACGACTTGGTAGGCCACAACAATTAGTCCAAAGAGGCCAGCTCCTCCCCGAAAACTTGGAGAGGTTCTGGCGGTTTCCGATGCCACGCTCCTGTTACAAGTGGGGTCACTGTTTTGGGCTTTGCAAACCAGACCACTTTTTTGTTTCACATTTCTACGGCTGGGCGCAAACTTGATCTAGCTTGGTGAACAAACGCCAGGCAGGCTGCAAAGGTCCTCCTTGTTCTCTAGACATGCCCAAGATCCACGTCATTCTCACCGGTGCTGGAAGTCAAGATTTTGATTCAGGGCTTAGGCGTCAAGATTCAGGATTCAGGTTTCAGGCCTACTGTAGGACACGCTGATCTGCAGCATCAAAGGCTGAGACATCTTGCACTGTATCTTAGGCGGCAGCGAGTCGATAGTTCAAGATTCCCTAGACAATTCCCTAATCACTGTCACTGTCATCATCAACATAGACAAAGGCAGCATCTTGCAACACCTGCAACCACTGTATGCAGTGTCTAGGATGTAGGGCAGACAGCTTTTCTGAATGTGGGTTGCTTCGTTGGGTCCTGGTACTTAGGATCCTCGTGGAAGGGGGACTCATCTTGAGAACTTTTGCGAAGAAGCCCTGTGGCTTTTTACATAAAACTGCTTTGGATACCTGGGAAGGGATGGCTAACAAAAGAAGAACGCTGAAGTCATCCCCCAACAATGCCCAGGCAGCAATCCGCTGGGTCTTCGTTAGCAAATGCCCCAAAGAAAAGGACCAAGTGATAGTCTCCCTAACTACTGACCCCCAAAGTAGACCCCAATATACGATAATCCTTATTATGGGGACCCCCAATTATATACCCCTAATTTCTGGGATACCCTAAACATTCCTAAACCCTATACCACCCCTATATTACCTCTATCATCCCTTGAAAACACTCAAGCGCTCGTGTCCTCATCCTCAACTTTCCTGGGGCATGCGAGCGACTAAAGATTTGCAGGATGCCGAAACAAGGAACCTAAGTACCCACTGTTAATAGGGGCCCTATAACCCTAACTTAGAGTACTAGGAACATCAACTTGAATATCGTCCTTTGGCAACCTGGGGTGGTAGGAGGAAGTAGGTTCAATCTTTACGTGGAGCTTTGTGTCATTGCTGATAAGGCATGAGGTCTCTCGTCCTGAAGAGGGTGTACCGTGGCACCTTGGGAACGGCCTTGGCAGCCTGGGGGGGCATCTGGCCAGGTACACATCAAGGATGTCTGTATAGCCCCTAGCAACAGACACACCAACTTGAAGAGGCCACCGAGCTGTTTGATGCATGCTCTGAGACTGAACCATCGAGAGTCAAGAAGGGCGGCTGTACAAGACATCTTTACAATTACTACTTGTAGCTATGATCCCTAATGCCTCTGAGGAATCACCTGACGTGGAAAAGAAACTCTAAATACCCAAAGTTCCATTTTTGCAGTAGGCCCTCCATGGTTGGCAGGGAACCTCCAACCCATGAACCCCAAAGAGTCTTCCCCAAACCTTAAGCCCGACACCCTGTTACTAAAGCCTAAGCTGCCTTCCAGTGCAAAAGCTGAGGGCTCGTCTCTGGGCTACCAAAGCCCCAGCTGGCCTTGCCTCAGAATGGGGCTCGTTCCGACTGAGAGATGAGGGCTTAGCATGTAGGGCCGCTGCTCCCTATGAGGGTCCAGGTTAAGGGAAGGAAGGATCAAGGTTGAGGTTTTAGGGAGGAGGGCTTTGCCGCGCCATGGCCATTACTGTGAACCCTACTGGAGATGAGCCTCGAACAGTTTTGATCTGTCTGCCGCCATGTTTTTGCTCGCCGCCGGCCATGCTAGCCTAGCCCTGGTTTTACGGGCAAAATCCAAAAACGTCGCCTTCAATGAATTGGACCTTTTGTGAGCTCAAGCTGTCTCGGCCCTGAGAGTTCGCGCCATGCAAGTGTTCATCTATCGGCCCAATTACTCCAACTGCAACTTGCCTGAACAATCAAACATAATTTGGCTTCAGGCATGTCTCCAACATGGTATACCACCACATCAAGCTATAGACTTCAGGAAACTATTATCAGTCATCCTTAGTCATCCTTCAAACCTCACCTCGCCTGTTAGATCGTGAGCCCTGAATTTCCTGGGCTTGCCACCCATGTCTGCACCAGCGTGCCTGAGAGCCCTAACACTTTCTTGCAGGGCTTAGGCGAAGGCCTGCCTTACAACGGGACGTAGCTGAACACCCAATGTAGAACATTAGCTCGTTTGATCTGTTTGGTGGGTTTGGCCATTGTAAAGGTTTTGGCTTATGTTTTATGTAGCATGGTCCCGTGCAGTTAGCGACTCGACAGAGATAGGCTGCACACAGGAATCTTGAGCCCCCTTCAAAACTTGTATGAACTGGCGCTTGATACAGAGAATATGAGCTACAGTCTAAACTCCTTGAAGGGGGTTATATAAGGGACTATATAGGGGACTACTATAGGGTTATTATGGGGGAGGATACCAGGAGTTTAGACTATAGCTCATATGGGTTTCTTCAAGGTTTACAGTGGGATCGCTCATGCCGCGGAAGGCCCTTGAACCAGGGCTCTGTTGTTCTTGGCGGAGGTCTCCCAACCCCCCTTCACGCAAGTATAGACCGTACAGACCTAGCAAAAAACCCTAAACCCTAGTACAGACCTAGCAAAAAACCCTAAACCCTAATACCATAAACCCCTAAACGGAGTGCACATCCTCGTGCCCAGCACTTTCTTGTACTCATGCAATACGCTTTGGAAGGGGTTCCTTGAAGATTCACTGACATACTTACAGCAGTAGAAGTGCCAAACTGGGGGGATGTACCTCTTAGACTTGCAGGAAGTGGCCACAAGTTCCTGAATCCTGTACTGGGGATAATCTGTAAAACCCTGTATGACTCAAAACAAATGCCTTATACTTATACCTCGAGAACAATGGTGCTCCAGTATGGTTAGAAATATGAGGTCACACAGGAATTGTGTAGCAACCGCGGTTTGGCTCGAAGCTGCTGGCACCACTGCAGCCTGATTATCATAAGCTTCAATGATGTTATGCTGTATGGGGCCCCTAGACCTGAATACTGAAAGGGGTTTTGGTGACCAAAACCTAAACTATGGACCCAAAAACTCTCAGTTGACCAGACTGAACAACGGATCCTGATTTTGGGAGCTACGCTCCAGATGCTGAAGACCTAAAGCTGCGAATCCTGAAGCCACGATCAAACACCCCAAGCCCTAAAGCCTACAGCTCTAAAACCAAAACCTCAAAGCCCTAAACTCAAACCTAAAGCCCTAAACTGAAAAGCCCTGAATCCTAAAGCCCTGAACGCAAGACCCTAACGCCCTAAGTCCTAAAGCCCTGAACTCTAAAGCCCTAAACCCTAAACCGTTTTGCATAAGCCCCCATCCTCGAACCCCAAATGCCCGAGCCATGTTCAAGGCCTCATGGGCCGCCTTGCGAAGCAACAGGCCTGAAAGAGCTTCCTTCAAACCCAGAGACTCTTATGGGGGTTATATAGGGGTAATATAGTGATTATATAAGGCTTATAAGGGTTATATGGGGAATATATTGGGGTTTGGGTTTGAGTTTGCTGTTTAAGGGTGTATAATGGTCATCAAGGGTTTAGGTTTTGGGTTTGACCATCATTCACCTACTTACTATCTTCCCTTGATCCGAACAGGGTTGGAGGGGTTCGGGAATGAGGGCCCTTTTGAGTTTACGCTGATGGGGATCAAGGGCGTAGGCGTTGCGTTTCGGACTTTGAATATTATGGCGTAGGATTGCCACTGAAAACCTGTGGGGATTGTGCAGCGAGCATATTGGCATGGCATGTGGATCTCCCGAACCAATCAATTTCCGTATTCCCGTGTGATATTCCTCAGAATAGTTACCACTCCACCCCAATTGCCTACAGCTTAATAGCGAGTACCCCTTAGTGAATAGGTACAACCCATACAACGGAACCATAAAACTGAACCTAAACTCTATACCCTTAACACTGTAGGTAACCGGGGTTTCGCGTAAGCCTTCTTCTTCATTTCAGCGCCGATCCCTGGCCTACGCAACATATAGATATATATATATATATGTACACATAAAATGGGGTTTTACGGAAGATTAGGAGTAGAATAATGACTATTATAATAGGGATACATGTACATGTGGATATGTATATCTCTATGTGTTTATATTAAAGGATATAGAGATTTTTATGCAGATTGGCGCTATGATAGATGTGAATACAAGGCTTGTGGCTTCAATTTAGGTTGGAAGGCTGTTGTAGCATTTGAAACTCTGGCTACTGTGCGAACTAAACTTCTACTTACTGGTGCTTAAGGGAAAGTGGCGGAGTGAATATAGGAACTATTAAGGGGTAAGTAACGTTATAAAGGGATTCTCATAAGGATCCACTCCCCCCAATCTCCCTCAAGCACCAGCAAGTCCAGGGCTCCTAGAAAAGTCAATACCTGGAAAACTATTAAGCCCGACCCAAGATTTGGGTATGTCCAAAGTAGGGATAACTTTTTGGGGAGGTCCCTATAGTATCTTATGGGTTCACCCTATTTATGCAAACTACCATTTTGGGGATATTTGGGGTACCCTGAACCCTAAAACCGAAACCCTGGTCATGAACACCAAGGCCAGGACAATGGGGATGATGCACCCCAACACGGAGAGGCCGGCCTTAGCCCACCCTGGGATCCAAATAGCCCAATGTAGGGAATACTAACAGACTCTAGGGCCCAATGTAGGTCTTATTTGTATACTTGGATCCTCAGGGCCATTGCAAAACAAACCCTAAATCCTAAACCCTAAACAGCGAATGTTGATGCCCTCAGCTGCAGACTGCAGACTACTGGATTCTAAGCGGGCTTTATACTCTGAGGCTCAAGCACGTTTTGGGGCTTTCGAATGCTGAGCTTAGCCACGAAGGTTGCTATTCCCAAGTTTCGAAAGCTTGAAGCGCTGTCAGCCGTCGAAAAACTCTGCAGCTGCAAAAAAAAACTGAATCAACTTGTCCTGCATGCCATGACACAATATTGGTACAATTACGCTTAGAATTGCCCGCCCCTGCAAAGACTCAAAAATGCACATCAACTCCCAAAACCCTACCTGCACACCCTGAGACAAAGTACCCTTTTTGGGGGGACAGGAGCAGAGGTAATCTCTCTGAGCTAGGAGCTATCAGTACCGGGGACACGCCAGGACCTTGGCTCACCAGGGCAGGTACTTCAACTTGCATGACTTCAAGTACAGTATAGTTCAATATAGGCGGCAGGCTTCAGGGCACAAGGGAACAACAATCAGGCACTGTCACGAGATGTTCAAGAGACAGAGTGGTGTGTTCTGAGAAGCTCTCACATCTCAGGTCTTGCTACGATAGCTGCATAGCTCGCACCGGATCTTTGTTTCCGACAAATAGGCCAAAGCTTGTGGTGGTCCATGCTTCAGAGGGCGGCCCGTGAAGAGATAGATGGTTATTACTACCGTCTTGCGTACGCCTTCACGGGGCATGGTACAGGGATGCTATAGCAGATGGGGAGTTGACCAAGAGCAGGGGTAGGGTCGCTGGATGTTTGAGTACTGGGGTTGCATCATGTGAGCTATGGTCTTAACTCCTAGTATCCCCCTTAGTAACCCCTATAATACTTCCCTACACAATCCCCCGTATAACCCCCGTTAAGCACTTTAGACCCTAAACCCTGTATGATCACCCATGGAACTCCACCTTTAAGGAGTTTGGACTATAGCACCACGTCGGAATCCCCACCTCTGAGCCACCGGGTCCCTGTCTAGGCAGCATCCATATCCACCCCCAAAAAAAGGTAATCTAGAATAATCTCAATGTCCAATTTTAGGTCACTTTGGCACTATTCCCGATACAAACCAAACTTTATTGTACTTTCGCCCACAGGACGCAGGATTTTCCCGCATCTTGCCTGCTGAGTTGTGCAGGCATTCACTCCAGATTTTCATAAATTTTCGCTCCGGTTGTCTCACTCCTTGTATACTTGGAAACTCATAGGCAGTGGTATGTGGGATGACTTCGTCCATTACCTTGAAACTGTGTGCTTCCACTTGCGTACCTAATTACCCCTGACCCTCCAAGTAATCACCTGCCCTCCAACATCACCCCATCTCATGCATCTTCTAGCATTGAGGAAATGCATAGTGCATTCTGGTATACAAGTTATACTTTGAATGTGTATTGTCGGGAGGGTGGGGGAGTTTTATTACTAGGGGACGGGGATTCCTCTCCAGGGTCATGCGGCTCTCCCCGTACTCTTTCATGGACTCATCCGCGCGCCATGGATCCCTCAGCCGGCAAAACACAGCAATTCAAAAGGAGTGTCAAAAGAAAGTACTTGGGGTTTTGGGTGAATCTTTTACTTGCGGGTCAACATAGCTGGTTATGTGGCACATGTATTATGACATGTATGCGTTTCCGGGCCCCGTCAATTGGGCCCTCCCCACTGCTTTACTGTAAGGAAAACGCTTACGAAATCCGAGTATAAGCCCGTGTGGGGGCAGGGGCGGAATGTGGACAGCTAGACAAAGGGGGTTTCCCAAATTTAGGGATACTTTTTGGAGTCAGAAGGATTATAGTATTCTGGGGCCTATGTCATATGTCAGGGACTAAACCCCAAACCCTTAGGCCGCCTTCCCCTAATTTTCGGAACCCAACATCCGAATATATACCCCCAATATAACCCATTATAACCCAATATAACCCATTATAACCCAATATAATCCCAATATATACCCACTGATCGAATGCCGTTACTATACAGCTGCCGTATCGCCCTGCGGACCCGGCCTCGGCCTAGGCGGTTTAAGGGTTTACCTGGACCCTCCAATGTAGTTCCTTTTTGGGTTTGGTATGATTTTATGGTTGGGATTCTTCTTAGGACTACCAAAAAGGTACGACATTGGAGGGTCTAGGTAGGGTTGCTCCAACCGAACTTGCCAACTTCATGGTGGCTAGTGCGTGTTGACAGGTAGAACTACATAAACATATTTCTCAGTTTGTGGATGACCCCGTCCATGCATGATATCGGGTACTTTAAAATAGTTCCGGACGACCGTCAGAACATTCCTCGCCAATCAGTCCCTCCAGGCCACCTTTTGCATGGAGTAGAAGCAGACACCAAAGAGAAATTCACACTGAGAATGTAGCTGCCAATATACACCCCCCAACAAACATAATCCTTACTATAGGGACCCGTACCCTTGCACCCTGACCTAAAGCCAAAGCAGGGCTGGCGAATCTCCTCGGTCTTTTTACAGTGCTCAGCTCTTCCAAGCCCCAAATGCGGATGCCTTTAAATTGGAAACAGGTCTAGACATTAGGAGGACCCCCCCACCCTGTAATAGTTGTATGATGGGAATACAAGTTAGGTTTAGGGTTTAGGTGTATAACAGAAATATAACAGGACCCTAAATACAACCCTTCTTATCCCTTATGACCTTATGGTCACCATTACAGGGTGGGGGGCCTACCCAATGTCTATAATCATCCGAGGAGGGCATGGTAGAAGGCTTAGGGAACCCTGCCCCGAACACACGGAAGTCCCACAGGAGCCACACACAACATTCTGTCCGCTATTAGGAGCCCACATTCGGTCTATCTTTGTTTGGATGAAGGTAATTGAAATGAAAAACAAAGCTGGTCTGTCTGAATATGGGGCCCCGCAAAATTGTTTTAGGGACTCGCGAGACAAGACCCCAGAACGGTGAGAAATCTCTAATCTGCAAACCTGAACTGTCACATCCCTGCAAATCTTAAGCTGCACTCACATCACATGTCACATGTCCATTGGCAACCCCAGCAGTGACCACAGGAGCTACAGTCAATATCTCCAACATATTTCATGGTCATGGGCTCCTTATCGGGAATTTATTGGGGGCTGTACTAACCTAGCAACACTTAATGGCCCCTGTACCCCCAATATTGGGATTAGCTCACATATTCAAATGTGTTCACATCAAGGTTGCCATACATAGGGCACGAACATTGGGCAACCCCCAAATCAATCCAGCTTCAGGGCAAGCTGAGGTCTGTGCCCGTTTCCCTCTTGCAAGCCCTCGATGTGGAGTATGGCCCTGAAGAAGAGGATGGAATAGCAGCAATAGCAGGAGCAAAGGCGTAGTCTAAATCATGGAGGTAATCGCAGAGCAGCAAAAATCATGAGGGAAGGAGTGCTATTTAGGAATAGGAGGGAGGCAAGAAGCTTCTAGACATCTTGAGCAAGCTACTTGGAGTGTCAGGGGGACTTAGTAAATAGGTTAGCCGTAATGGGGATAACTAGGGTTGCTAAATAGTGTATAGGGGTCATTAACCTGCTCACTGAATCCCCCTGACCCTCCAAGTATGAAGGCTTTTCCTAGGGGTTTCTTGGAGGTCTCGGTAGACCAACAAAGAAATTACGAATCCTATGGCATGAGCACGTTGCGCCGGCATTTCGCAGCAACCAACTTCACCCTTTCATATCATCCCAGGTGGACCTTGAACGTCCTTTCTGGCCAACATAGCCGGTTGCAGACCACCAAAACAGGATCTGAACGGTTGAGACCGTTGAGACTGGACCTTAAACGTATTTAATGTTGAAGCCGGTACCTGCCGAGATGGCCTGCCTACACACTTTTTTCAAGTCTAAATGCTCTAATTTCACTTCTTTGGAGGTCTAGGGTCCCTAAACCCTGAACCCTAAACTCAGCCTATGGTCTGTTCGATAGGAGCCCTGCTCTCGCTGGGAAGCGGTGAGGTCGACGATGGGGGTTCGCCCGACCTCTGCACAGGAAAGGCTTCACATACATGTGGCGTGTAGAGGTTCTGCAGGGAAGACACAGAGGTACAGACATAGCTTATAGGAGAGCATGTAGGGACTGTATAGAGGTTTATAATCATTCTGCATGGATTACACAGGGAGATACGCATAGTTTATGGGGACACATGTAGGGATTATATAGGGATAGTGTCAGGACTGACCTGCCCCGGCCGAACATCGAACGCGCTTGAGCCCCCCTATCGAAACAAAGACTTCTGTATTGCCCCTTGTGAGGTCCTAGGCCGGTCTGATGGAGGGCAGGCGGCGTTCTGGCACGACCGTGAAAGTACGTAGGACTAGCAGGGACTGCATCTGCACAAGTGCGCTGGGTCACATAATCCCACACCTGGTATCGTTCGTAGGCCCTTTCATTAATATGTTCGGTACATGACCTGCCAAGAAAGTCCCCATGGTCTCCTGTTCTGAACCCCAAACTCCGACATAACGGCGGTGCTACATGCATCCACGTCTAGGGGAAATAACCAATCCCCCTTCCCCAATACAAAAATATCTTTGCCCCGAGATATTGAGGCTATTGAACGCAGAACAGTACAGGATTCTTGGGAGCTGAGCCCTCCAACGTAATACCTTTTGGTAGCCCCTAATAAGAGTCCTAACCCAAAAACCATACCAAACCCAAAAAGGAACTACATTGGAGGGTCCAGGTAAACTCTAAAACCCCAAGAGCCTTGAACCTCGACCCCTCTAGACCTCAAGTAACTTAATATTAAACTGGCCTCAGAACCGCACTGAAAATGATATGTTTTGGTTGTTATTGTAATTATGGTAAACATAAATTACCAATTATTTTGGAGGCCCCTATGGACTAGCCTTCTCATCTAACCACTCTTCCACAAGGGCGTCCTGCTTCGGACATTCGTTGTGTGGGGTAAAAATTAAGTGCCCAGCGTCTCCAGCGGAACCTGAAGATAGCATTTGAAGAGGGGCAGCGCAGGAGAAGATATTCGTGAAGGGCTGGTGTTCCTTCAGAATGTCAGTTAGTCTTCCGGCAGCTTAGCTTCGGTAAATGAACTAGAATCTAAACTCCTAGTATCCCCCTTAATAACCCCTATAGTAGTCCCCCATACTCCGCTTTGTACACCCCTTAAAGGAGTTTAGACTATAGCCTGGATCTTCCAGTTCCAACCGTTGATGCGCTAGGTAAGTTTGCTATAAACAGCTTGACAACACCTACTGACGCCCACAGGTATCCACTGAAATTGAGATCTCTCCGAGAAGCTGCCAAGTACAGCATCCTAATCTAAACCCTATTACCTTCTTGTCCCCGACCGCTAGTGGCTCGAATGAGCTAAAGATATACCCTTCAGGGCCAAAGCCCTTGAGCCACTCACCATACAACCAGAAAAACCTGCTGACACAAGTATGTTTCCTTTGCAAAAATCGGCCTGACCGGGCTACAACACCCTGCTTGGTGGGTTGGGTTAACTAGTGCGTATACTCATAGCAGCTACTAGCCATACAAATGCTCCAGTTATCCAATCACCTGACCCTCGCACCCTAAGGCCTGAACCCTACATACTATAGTAGACTCCATTGGAATTTCCATTATATAACCCGATCATGGTTGCCACCCACCTAGGCCCTCAATCTCTGACCTGTCTCCTGGTTTATCCCTTAGCCATTTCTTCATCCAGGTCTTCTCCGGCGGAACCCCAAACCCTCAACCCGAATAAAACCCAAACCCTCGAACCCTTAACCCCAACCCTAAGACCTTGAACCCTGAATAACAAACTAGTTTCCACTTTCTTTTACATGATGACTATATAACCTAGGTTGGGCCCGCACCCGCTAACGGTGACCGCAAAAGATAGTTGTAATCATATTAGAGCCTCTTTACATTCCTAGTATACCGCTCGTAGTGGGTGGGGGCCTCATCCAACATATACTAAACCCTAAACCCTTACATGAGCTATAGCCTAAACTCCTAGTATCCTCCTTGATGACCCCCATAGTAGTTCCCTATATAGCCCCTTACATAGCACCTGTTTAAGGAGCTTAGACCATGGCTGATATGTACCTATAAAGCCCCTTATCTAGCCCTCTGCTGAGAAACAGGCCTGCCAATGCTTCCCACTCCTGACTGATCGAAGCTGGGTTGCTGCTAAGGAGCTTAAATTAGATGACTACGATAAGGGTATATAGGGTTCAAAGGTTTACGGTTAGAGAACTATAGGGAGGAAACCCTATCACTTACAATCAGGAAAGAGCTGCGGATTTTTGGGTAGTGTTTCCCTGAGGGCTACGGCGTATACAGGTACATATAATAAAGTTTAGGCCTAGGGGCCTCCATAGGCCTGAATCCTGTGCAATAATGGACGTACAAATGGAAAAGAACATGGGAAAGCGATGGAAACTGGGCTACATAGGAATTTGTAGGCATTTAGGGAAGGGTCAATTGCTACCGTCATGTTGAGGTCTATGTGAGGTACCCGTTACTCTTTGCCATGATTAGACACACGGAACCTGGGATCGTAAGAGCAGTAGCTATTCTGGCCCCTACATTACTTTGGAGTGGGCTAGGGTGGTCAGCTTGGGCTTTTGCATTTTGGACTTTGGGCTCTGCAACAGGGGTGGACATGATTCGTGATTGATTCCTGGGATAAGCCGAAAAGACCCGCCAAAACTACCTCTCAAGAATGCTTATTGACCCTCATAGTCTTCACATGATGCCATGATTTGTTTTACCGTTTGGCGGTCCCAGATACACTGCTACTGCGCTTCCACACAAAGATGCAGGGACACCACCCCACAAAACCCGACCCAACAATTCAACAAAGTCGTTGTTGGCTTTTAACTCTTACCGTTTTCACGTCAAACAACATTAGCTACTACGTTGTCGTGTTTTTGCTCGTACCGTTTTTCAATGTCTGGCACACGCGAATGAACTGTCTCAGTTCTGTATAAATTGTCATGACCCGGGTTTTTGTCCCAGCTCATATGACGTACGATATATCCATGCTATGGTAACTAAACTCCTGAACAGCAACCCTGTCATTACAAAGCAGCTCAAGTGCAGCACAGGTTCACTGGTGGAAGGCGCGTAGTAGCCGTTGGGCCAGCGGACTGGCAGAATGGGGAGGGCAAGGGGCTCAATATCGAACCCCAATGTAGCATATAATCCCTATTTTCCTCTATATCTAAAACAATTTGAAATACCTATATAGAAATATATACATCCTACATGCTATCCCTACATGTTACATGCGGTCCTTAAAATTTTATCTCGCATGACAGGGTTTATAACCAAGACCCGCTCCTACGTGCTTTACTTTCGGCCAAGAGCATCTAAACCCAAAACCCTCAACCCCTAAACCCTAGACCTAAACTGTAAAGCCGAAATCGACAGTAGTCTTGACGTCAAGGAACCTTTATAGCAGTCAGAGCTCATTGAGAGGTGTGGAAATCTTTACATGTCTATATGCCGTGAGAAGCCTCAATAACTCTCAATAAGCCTTCGGGGTCGTCGAGCAAGTATTTCCCACAGCGCAATGTCCTTGAAGGGGGAATTTGGTGGGGGACCTGACAAGCGTTCTAGATTCGATGACGCACAAACATGGAACGCCGCATGGAACCGAGAAAACCCTCAACAGCTTGTTGAGAGGTATTACGCTTTAGTAAATCTTAATAAAAGTTAATATGCCTTGATATACGTACTCCCCATAAGCCTGAAGGAGCCTCTGGGATCTTTCAGCGGTATTTCCCAGAGTAAAATGTCCTCGAGGGTCGTGGGGGGACCTGACACGCATGCTATGAGTTTAGGGGTTGGGTACTTGGGCACCTCACGAATTTGCAAGGCTGCTACCGCTTCTTATGTTCCGTTCCTTCCTTAATAGCGAAGGCAACCAGTGGAGATCTTGGGCTCATGCACGCGTATTGATGTCATGCTCCTGTAAGCAGCGAAACAACACATGCTTGGCTTGTGAACTCCAGCAGAAGTATCCCAAAAAGGAAATCCCAAAGCTTGCCACCACACCCGCGCAACCCCCGCGATGCTCCAAAACTCCTTGCCAAGTAAAGCTCACTCCCCAGAAAACAGAAAGGTAACCCAAAACAAGCATCATTACCTTCGTCTTCGGAACTCTGGGAGGTCTGCCTCAGCCCATCAGACGAAATCGGAATATTGCTTTGGCTTCGGCCGCGGGCTTGGTTACCAAATTCAAACTAACAAGAACTGACTGAGTTTCTGGGGTCTATCCTGGGGTATCAAAAACAGATCCAAGCTGCGATGCATTGACCCATCTTCGGCCCAACTCCCTCTCTTTTGGCGGCCCATCTTGCAAGCAGGTGCTTTGCTGCTGCAGTGGTCACGGCAGAGACCCACAAACCCAGTAACGCCAAAGGAAATAATAGTAAAAAAAACATATGGGTGGTTGTCAAAATTATGGTCCCCTTTTGGGTACCTTAAATATCAGGGGCCGTCTTATAATAGGGACCCAAAAAGGGACCATAATTTTGACAACCACCCATATTGCATTTGAAGCACGAGCCTGGGTGGCCATGATTGAAGCCCCTTCTACCATTAAATGGGCTCGATGTTTAGACATTGGGGAACTTGGAACCATAGCAAAAATTAAAAAAGTAAAGATTATTTCCAAGTACCTCTAAGTAGACACAAGTGAGACGACCAAAATATTATTTACATGGGAGCTTGGCCGTGCAAACCCTTACTTTTTGATCCCCTGATACCCCTGCTGCGTAACCTAGCAATCTTCGATTCACGGAAATCGCCCGCGGTGAAACTGCGGGCGTTCATTAACGCGGCGGTGGCTTGCCTCTCATGGGAAGGGTTCGGGGTTTAGGCTTTCAGAATCTACATATGACTTTGGGGATCAGCGCCCAAGTATGGCTGATATGGCGATGGATCCAGGAAAAGGCTCATTTCAAGGGCCCGACAATAACCTGCAATTCGCTTCTATCCGACTAGGCATCAATCTATATCTTCAGCTGGCAATTTTGTTTCGTCTCTGGTCTATGGAAGGTTCTGGAGAGGCACACAGCCAGAAGCTCTGCACCAATAATCCTGAGCCGTGCTAAACCAGGCCTCAGCGCGTGCCACTGCCAACAATGGCCAGTCCAGCCAGAACCTCCCAATTTTGGTTGTGGACGCGCAAAAATTGTATGAAGTGCTTCGGCTCTAGGTCCAAAACCACTTTACATCCAGCTTAGGAGAAGATCTCTCTAACTTGGAGAAGCAATTTGATTTCGGACCCATGATGCAAAAAACTGTTGTGGTTGTAACCTAACATGCTCATTTTGCAGCCCTGCTAATCAAGGCAGGCATCTCATTAAGCATGCTTAGTAAGCAAAGGAACGCAAACTGCAGCCAGCCATGGATATTCACCCCTACAACAAATTCCTGCTCTCTGTATAGTAGGCAATGAAGGAACGGGCAAGAAATTTGAAATTACTCTCCTCATGTGGGGTGTATAAGGGTCAACAATATAGGCATCCATTCCCTAATAACTAATAACCAATAAACCCTAAACCCGACAATCCACCGGGTTCAGCCAAAGGCACTAGGCCCACGGGCGGAAGCGATCGAGCCCGGGGGGCGGCTGCCGCAGGCCTGTTGCATGCTGAGGCAAAACACAGGCATCCCATGGAACATTGGGCCCTGCCTTGAACGCCATGTGGGGGAGGAGGGGGGGAGGGGGGGGGATAATTTGAGAATGAAAGTATGCCGTTGCAGTGTAGCTTTGTATACTTCTGTGGTTGAACCAGGCAACACGTTGAGTCTTCTTCTGCTAGGATTCTACCACTCAAATGAGGTAAAAACACTACTCTGTAGCTTCAGGGACTGTCGCATTCCTGTTAAACATGCTACTCAAACTGGTGCCTGCTTCCCGAACTCCTTGCATGGTTCGCTAAAATCATCATTCTTGCCCTGAGCGGGCTCGCCTATTCTTCAGAAAGAAATGGTAGTTCCCTAAAATAAGGGGACCCCAATATAGGGCCCAAAATATATTGTCCTTACTATAAGACAGACACTCAAAAGGGTACCCCTAATTTAAGGAAATTCCCAAATAGCTTCCGACAAAAGGGCCTGGTGCATGGTTTCAGGCTCAGGTCATGAGGGGGGGAGGTGTCCAAAATTGGGGATGCCGTGTTCGGAGTCCTTATGATGAGAACTATAATATATTTGTGGGGCCACCATTCATTACAGCATATTAGGGGCCTTAATACCACTTAATTCCTTATATGTATAAGTATGTGTATATGTATATGTATGAAACCAGTGTGTATTTCAACCAGAAGGGATCCATACTGTGACAGCGGCCCTTGTTGGCTCCCAGGCCCTGCCTGGCCGGCGAAGGAATTGGAGCCATCTCAGGCCTGAAGCGGGAGCTTAAATTGATAGTTAGGGTTAAGCGTTAAGGGTTTAAGGTTACAGGCACATATGGGGATACGTACATGCATATGTATGTGTATATATATATGTGTGTGTCTATATGTGGAACTAAGGATATGGTATAAGGGAGACTCAAGGAGAGCTGAATGACAAAGAGCGTGGGAAATGAAACAGTGGGCCCCAATATGGACCGCGGTATACTACACTTTTCATTATGGGAACTCCCCATATTCCCAGCACCAAGGCTTAATCACAAATTGGCAGGAGTCCCCGAAGCCTAAGCTATTGGGGAGAAAAAAAGCCCTGCCTTTGTTTTCGACATCTCCAAACAAGGGCACTGGCACTGGACAATAAGGGAGCTATGGAAGGATGTAGGATTTAGGCTAGGCTGGTGGAAGCAACTACATAATCTTGAAGCTAAGAGAAAGATGCTATTCTGGGGCACCTGAAACACTAGGAGCAGTACCATGCAGGGGATCCAACAAACGAACCGTAATCTTCAAAATCCCGTAGGTAGGCCTGTGGTTCCGGGCTGAAAGTGTGCGGCAACATGCAGATTAGGGCAAGGTGACATGGGAGTGCCACGGGCCCTAAGAAGCTTTTGCTGACGGGGGAAGAGAATATTTTGAAGACAATGCTCACAAAAAGGATCAAGGAACAGCAAACAAACAAGGCAGCATGGGGCGAAGCCATTACGATGCGACATCACGTGGAGCAATAGTGCTCATTATCCTGAACCAAATATGGATTTTGGTAGATTCATTGTGCTGAGGAACCAATCCTCGGCATGCCTCTCATGGTGTATTCCCCTAGGAAGCATGTGACATAAACTATGGCTTCGCCGCGGCTCGCCGGTAAAACGACCACAAAAGCAATGCAAGGAGCAGTCTCGCTGACAACACAAGATGGTTTTCTGTCATAGACCCGGCGCAGCACGTTGTGCTGCCTTAAAACCAAAGAACGCAGGGTCCACTGGACTGGCAGGCTGGGTAATTACTTGCCTGATTAATCTTTGCTAAGCTGGGAATGAAGGAATGGAAAAGAAAATGGAAACTACTATAATGGGCTATATAGGGACTGCTATACACCCAAGTAGCCCGTAATTGTTCTTAAGCTAGCCTCCCCGCTCCAGAGCGTGATGTAGGGTTTATGTAAGGTTTAGGGTTTAGGATGGTTAAGGGATCCTAGGGTTTAGGGTTTAGGGTGTAGGGTTAGCCTATGTTCAGGGTTGTGTATGAACATTCTGAAGACACTCTCATTTGGGGGAATTTAACATGAACACAGCCTTGGCGGCCGTCGGCGCCCTCGGGGTGCCGTATGAGGATAGGCACTCGGACGAGGGGCGTCCTGCAAAAACATGCAACAACGACAGATCAAACTTACTGGTGGTTAGTAGGGAATGAAGGAACATGTTACATAGGGATTATACAGGGAGTATGTTGCCGTATTCGCTGCCAACCAGCAGTAAAAAAATCTTGTTGGTTGCACGTTGCATACTCATAGCTTCCTCAGGCTGTCCTCAGTTGAGTTTCACGGGTGAGACTTCTGAGATTCTGGTTTCTACTGCTTAGTTATCGTGAGGTTCTCGCTATCCTGTTTTATGCAGGTCCGCACCATACCTTCCGACTGTGCAAATGCAAGGCGGGCTTAGGCATTCATTGTTGAAGCCGTACTGCTATGGCATCTGCCTCTCCATGGGCAGATGTGGAGCACAAAGCACACACACGGCCCTGCCAATTCAGCACTCCCAATACAGCCAGCGACACAAACCGCTGGTGCTCTGTTGGTGTATTAGTTGTGCTATGCCTGAGTCAAATGAAACCGACAGTGTGACAGGCTTAAATGCTGTCAAGACCAGACGAAACTTGTAACAAGCAGTGGTTGAGTATTCTGTATACATACAGAAGATTCTAAAAAGCACGGGGTTTAGACATCTTTTCGTGTTGAAATTGTAAAGCCCAACATCCCCTCCCAGGCCGCTTGTGCATGTGGCCTCAACCACATCGACTGCTGTTGCAGGAGCAGATCTGCGCACAGGGAGCAATCTCTTAGTCATGCCAGAAGAACTAGCATGGGAAAAGTGGTTGGTGCAGGAGCAAAAACACGCTAAGAAGCGATACTACGGCCACCACTATTACATATGACACGCCTTATAAAGATGTTAGGTACGGTTGCTAGAAACAATCGACACCATAGCTGCAGACACCTTTCCACGATCGATTCGGTTAGCGCAGCGCATGCCCTCCAGAGGGGCCATGTAGGTATATGGTAGTCGGCATCAAAGTGATGATATGGGATGCCCTGTGGATCCTATGTATACGTACTATATACCCTTAACCTATACCCTAAACCCCTAGACCCCATGCCTTCTACTTGTTCTATCATACCTACATGGACCCTTTGGGCTCAATCTGGCATGTTGCAGCACGCCTCAGAACGTTGGTGCCAGAGACCTTTCTCGAGGCTGGATTTTTCTTGAGCAGCTAAAGGCTTGAAACAGGAACATATAGGAATGATACGTAGCTATATAGGATTCTCTGAGGATGATATGGAGACTTAGAGGGTGATACAAGCTATATGATATAGGCGTTAAACCATAAGACGCCTAGGTAGACATCTTACAAACAAAAGCGCGGTATTACCTACAGTAGCGAAAACACTTATAAAGACTGCAGGATATTGCTTGGTTATAACTTGGGTTTTCCGTAGCCAGGAACATGCAGAGTCTTCAAGATCAGAGATTTTCCAGGCCTCACGAAATCAAGAGCTCCTAAAGGCGTTCTCTTTGCAGCAGAACTGCAGAACATCTCAGTGACACGATGTTCATCATCGTAAGAAACGCCAGGCGGCCCCCCAAACTTGTTAGGGCGGACGTTGAACCTACTAACGCCTTGCCTCCTTCTTGTCACGAAGTATTTTCAAGGGAATCCTTGTTAAGGCTTCTACCTTTATCTATGAAGCCAAATACCAGCCCGAGTACAAGCTGCCATCACCTCAAGCAACATAGCTCTGATAACTGGAAGCCTCCAACCAATGTCCCAAACAAAAAATCAGGGAAGCCTAAATGCAACCGGGGGCAGCAATCTGTGGCAGGCTTGGGGGCAACCGCAGGGCGTCGGAAAACGGCGAAGCCTCGCGAAACGCGTCAGTCGAGTTGGGAAGCAATTATGTTTAGGGCTTGGGATTTTAGAGTTGAACCAACCCCGTTAAGGGGTTCAGGGTTTAGGATTTACGGACCTTGCAGGGTTCAGTAGGGAAAACGGGAATGGAAAAGGACATGCAAATTAAAAAGTTGATTTTAGGAGACACGGTTGAGGGCTTACTTCCTCGTACTATACCATGGCCCACAGACCCTTACTTTGCACCTGCACTCCTCAACATGCAGTCCCCAAAGTAGAAAACCAGAACACCCCCACACCCAGGACCTCCGGAAGCCGTGCATTCAAAGGATTCCTCCAGAAGTATAAAAATGAATTAGTGGAAATCCTTGACCCTAAACCCTAAAACCCTAAACCCTTAGCCTTGCTCCTTGAAAGATAGCGTGGGACCCGGGCCTCGCTATCGTGTATTTTGCGACCCGGAGAAAATGTGGGCTTCCCAAAAAAATTCAGGGTACCTTCCTGGGGGTCCCCATAATAAAGACTAGAGTATTACTGGGGTCTATATTGGGGTCCCCTATGTGGAGGGGGAAGTACTATCTGGTTCCTTGACCCCACTCCCTTTTGCTGAAGGAACGCTCCTTGTGCAGGAGATCAAAGCAGACTCGGGGTGGTCTCAAAGTTATGGGCATGTTTTGAATACCTCAAAAATAGATATAAGGTTTGTAGAGAAGATTGCGTTAGAAGCATACGGATATTGAATTGAAGGTTGAGATTGTACTTATGGGCCCCTTTTTTGAAAGGACCCCTGCAGCAAGGACTGCATTTTGGCGGAGCGACTGTACGCCTATCTGGAGGAACACCCCAGTGAGGAGAGCCCTCTGCATTTTTGCCCAGCGGTGCTGATGAATCCAACTGCTTGCCGCGACTGCGAATTGAAATTCCAGTCGGTCAGGAGGCTGCCGTTTAGTCCTCATTTGGTGTCGGAATCACGAAAACTCTACGAGTCTCCTGAAGCTCTTGGCATGGATGCATTCCAGGAAATGCCTGATGACCTCAAAGTGTCCATAGATGAGCGTTTGCAAGGCTGCGCGAGTCCATGGGATGTGATCAGGAATCGCGTCCGCAGGACTCAAACCTCAAGAGCCCACAGACTACTATTGAACTCCCTTCCGCCATTCCTAAACAACGAGGCATAATGACCCCAATGACTCCATTACCCTATATTACACCATATAATCCTAATATTAACCGCATGTTATCCCAATATTAGGAACTACCCATATTCCCTTAGTCCTTACAGCCACCAGAACCACCCTCTGGTTTCGATTCGGGCATGGTGACAGCTGGGGGAGAGCTTTGCCCCCTCAAGCCAGGATGCACCATGGAAACACCAGGTGTGCAAAGGGATGTACAGTTGGTGGACCCCCCACCCTGAAATAGTGGCTACAAGGGATAATAAGGACTATATCAGGGTCCTCTTATATTCCTCTTATACCACTATTACAGGGTGGGGGGATCCTCCTAGGATGTACAGGTTTAGGGTTTGTAGGGCTTATAGGTTGAAATGCAAAATCCCCAAAACATACATGGGGCCAACAGACGCTGTTGTCTTGGCAGGGCCTTGCTGGGGGGATTCCCAGGTCAGAATGGGGGAGCGTACTGTTTGGATTGCACGTGTCCGGGCACGCCAATTCGTAAAAAGCTTCCTTTCCCTAATGTAGACCCCTGATTAATAAACCCCCTCCCCTTAGTAGGGATGATTATAAGGATGCTAGTTTTAGGATCTTAAAAGGAGGGGGGTTATTAATCATGGGTCTACACTATCCCTCACACCTGGAAGACCACGCCTCTCCATGGCACTTCCGATGTCGCGAACCCTAGGGGGACCTCTTTCGAGATCATGGATCTATTCTGGAGTGCATTCTGGCCTCAGGCTACACTTGCTAAAGCCCTTGAGGGCCTGTGTCGAATTCATGGCCTTTGACCGTGGATCCGCGGATCCTCGTTCTGAACCTAAGCCCTGAGGCCACTCGCTCTACCCAAGACGCTTAAAACTTATGTCCAACCTCTCACTTAGTGGTGGTCAGGGAATGAAAACGTGCAACGCAAGGCCTACCCTGAGAATGCAACCAGAAAGCTATAGGCCCTACACCTTGCCCTCCAAAACGTCGAAGACCTTCCAGGCGTCAGGTTTCACATGACGACGACCGCTCTCGAAGCGAGTTTTCCAAAGGTTGTCGTAATCCTCAGGGTTTGGGACGAGGGTCGAGTGCGTAAGATTTTGCAGCTAAGGCTTTTAAGGTTTAGGATCTAGGGTTGGGGTTTAGAAGTCGCAAATGGGGTAACAGGAATGCTCCTAAATCTGATCCAAAAAGCTAACGGGCTGCGGGTGGCGGTGGTGGAAGTTTTTGCGGCGGCGGCGGCAGTGGTGGTTGTCGTGGGCGCTTCCTTGGCCCTAGAGTCTCGGAGGTACCCAAACAGCGAGAGCGTGCATGATGGTGATCTTAATTGCGCCAAAGATTCACAAACAAAAAGCTGCTGATGCTAAAATGTGCAAAGCCGCATTCCTTGCTTGGCCTGACTTCAGACATCATCGCAAACTCCCACCCTTTGAGGATGCCCATATGTGGTGCTGGACTGGGTTGGCCACAGTAAGCAGCCTACTCAATCCGTACGAAGTCACGGGGGCAGCCTTCTGCAGAAACATTTTCCGGGGATGCCTCTTTCCTAGTCCTGACCTATACCCTGTACTCGGCGAACAACTTCAAGTCTCTTGATCCTATAATTATATACAGTTCCGCGGAGCTTCGAGCTCAAACCGTACTGCTGGAAAGAGCCGCAGGAATTGACAAATGACAGCCTTAGCTGCCGTCGCAATGATGCAGAGTGGACGTCTCGGCAACTGGTTCTTGATTGAGCAAAAAATTTGAAGCTAGGAAAGAGCTGAACACTCGGTCCGTCCTCGAAGGGTTTGGTAGATTCTTGCAGAGACCAGAACGCGAGAAGGCAGCATCTAAATGAGGAGATATAGGAAACTGGAAATTCAGTTGCAGAAGGTTAGGATTAGTGCTTGCAAGCGTGTTGTCCTGAATGCTTGAACTTCCTTCGGAGGTGTATGTAGTCAGTTAAGATGTTTTACCAAGAGCCGTTTCATACCACACCTGCCATTTTACATCGTCTCAACCCATGAAGCAGTTTTAGCCGAAGCAGCTACGCAGGAAATGCAGGGGAAGTGAGAAACATACCTCAGCTTCAAAAGCACAGGCGTTGCAGTCAGGTGATACTTCCCACGCAATTGAAGATCCTGCTTTCCATCTTACCACAAAAACTTGCGCGAGGTGCACACACGCAGAGTGATCGCAGCACGGAATCTCAAGGACCGCGAAGAAAGACAAGTCCTGTAGCTATTGCGAACTGAAACAACTATATACACTTTGGAAAAGTATACGTCTGGCAGTTAGGATTGCACAGGGCACAGGACCTTCTCTGTTCACACGTCACGCCACAGGAGCAAAGCCAAGGCACATCCTCACGTAGCCACTGCAGTCTTTAAATCCTTCATGACCTTTGCAAGTCACTTTTGCTCCGGCTGGAACTCAGGGTTTGTGCGATATCTCCAGGATCAAGTCCGCCATGGTTCATTCGCGGATTTATCAAAACTAGGCGAAACTGTTTGCACCTCAAATTGATAGCACGTACCGTATCCTGGAGGGCACGGGAGATGGAGAAACTCCAATGTCTGCAAAATGGTTAGATTTCATCCGTCCCCAAATGGTTTCTGCACAACATTGACGTACCATTCCGCGGGCCTTCAGCATGGCAGTTGGCTCGACACTTGGCTGCTGGGCTAGGCAATATCTACCGCTTTGCTAACTAAGTCTCCCTGACCCCATAAGTCTGCGCAGATCTCAAAACAGGGTACCTTGCCAGTCCTGACCCTAAACCCTTCTTACAGCACTAAGCCGCTTGAAACGCTGTGGCCTGAAATCCGAAAACCAAAATATTCTACGTAGAACCAGGATCACAATAGGGCTACCCTGTGCGATCTGTGTCTTGTGTAAAGCGATGGTGGGGATTACAGCACTTCTGACTAAATAGGGTGCCGTAAGAAGACCCTCAACTTTCGGAAGCTCTTTGATGCGGCTGGGCCGCCAACTCTTCTCGCAATCGCTCGCGTATGGTGGAGAAGGCCTTACTTGCTTTCTCAACTCTTCGCTGACAGAATGACACCGACCTCGACACGCCTGAAAACTCTTGCGCAAAAAAACGTGCTTGCTCATCGGGTATCACAAGAGCATGACAACAGAGCAGCTGCAAACGATTGAATTCTCCTCATACGTCCAAAAATGCGAATTTTTCGAGTTCATAACCCTTAAGCAAGGCCATGTGGAGGATGTCCCCAATAACAACTACAATTAAAGGTGAGCTTGTTTGAGCTCGCTGTAGCTTGCTCAGCCAGAGGAACTTCAGTGTCAAAGCAACTTCGCCAGTAAGAAGCCTGACAGCTGCACCCTGAATCTTGAAGCCCTTCTGCCCAAAGCCATCTGAATTCCATTCAATTAGCATCTTCCTATTCCAGGCCCCTTCGGTGTGCAGTATGTGCAGACTTAGACTCACTCCAGGGAAGCACACTGCACATTCAACCCAACCCTGAACCCTGAACAACTCAAGAGAATAAGTTCTTGATCCTGAATCGCTAAACCCTAAATCCCTTCACCCTAAGC
This sequence comes from Symbiodinium pilosum, assembly GCA_905231905.1. Classification (NCBI taxonomy): domain Eukaryota; class Dinophyceae; order Suessiales; family Symbiodiniaceae; genus Symbiodinium; species Symbiodinium pilosum. The sequence continues at coordinate 49,015 of CAJNIZ010026213.1, read as the reverse complement.
CTGTATGCTCTTTCGAGTGTAGCCTGGCAGCAGTAGCGTTCACAGTGATCATCCCGGTGGATGTGACCTCTGCAGTTGAGCCATTGTCTAAACTCCTGGTATCCTCCTTAATAATCCCTATAGTGGTCACCGATAGAATCCCCAATATAAACCCCTTTAAGGAGTGAAGATTATGGCTCATTTGAACCCCTTTAGAGGTGTTAGGTTCAGGGTTTGGCCGCTCCGAAGCCAATGTGGTGGCTTCCCAGACCCCCTAAAGGATCCAAAAAATGGAACCTCCCCCCAAAATGAGCCCGTTACTACATTGGGGAACCTAGGGGATTACGAAGGGGGTCCATTTTTTGGATCTTTTAGGGGGTCTGGGTTGAATGGACAGGCGCGTTTGGTAGTACAACTAGTGATACAGGCGGCAATGGAATTGCTACTGGCAATGCTTCAGGCTGTAAACAGCATGTCTCTGACGTCTTGCCAGTTAAGTTAGGTCGCCATGCCTAAAATTCTGGGATTTTAGCAGAAACCACTCTTCTTCATCTTCATTACCAGTGCCGCTAGTGATCTCCAATATAACCCTAATAGAAATCCAATATAACCCTAATCCTAATATAACCATGATATAACGAAAATATAATCTCTACACCAGAAACCCTAAACCCTAAATCCGTTTCTTCCGTTTTCTTGTCGACTGTTCTCAGGCGCAGGCTGAACACAGGCATCAACAGCTTCTGCAGGCCTAAGCTGCTTCCATGTTCCGATAGGGGTAGTATAGGTTATATAGGGATAATGGAAAAGAAAATGGAAACTACTGTAGTGGGTTAAATAAGGTTCTATAGGGTTATATATATAGGGGTTAGATGGGGATAATGATGGAAAAGAAAGTGGAAACTGCTATTTAGGGTTTAGGGTTTAGGTATATATTGAGATTATATATTGGGGTTATATAGGGAAAATGGAAAAGAACATGGAAACTACTGTAATGGGTTAAATAGGTTCTGTAGGGTTTAGGGTTTGATTCAGGATTTAGGGGTTGGTGATGAAGAGCTTGAACGAAGTTGGTTCCCGACAATAATTATGGAATCCTCTCCATGCATCCCACCAGAACTCTACGAGTACAGGTTTGTCTAGGCTCCTTTATTAACCGCAGGCCGGTCTCATTGGCAAGCTTCCTCAAGGTTTTTTAAGCCCAGCACAGCCCCTTGGAGCTCAAGCCCAGGCATCTAACTTTACCGGTGATTAGTAGGGAATACGAGAACCTAATCCCTATTGGATCCCCATATCATATCTTCCCTTTCCATGTGTGCAAAAGCATAGGCCGGCTGCGAATACCTTCATCTTTCGATACATCAAAGGGCTCAATAGGTGGGATGAAGGAAGGTGGGGTATAGGAAATAAGCCCCAGTGTAGTAGAGTACATACTAAGGATCCTTGAACCCACCGACCTTCATCCCACCTTTTGAGCCGCCTGAATACAGGTCCATTCTGCAAAACTCTATGTGGTCTTGTTAGTTGCTGCCTCTTCCCGCTTGTGGAGTCCCACTAAGGAACACGACAAGTAAGGCGTGGATCACATTCTACAAGGTAGTGCCCGGTGACTAGTCCAGGGATGTGTGGCCTTAAACAGGATCCGCAAAACTGAGGACAACCCCAAAAGTCCTGAACCCTAACATTCACAACGCATGTGACATGCAAAGGAAGAGAATGGGAGGCATGCTGAGTGCAGGCGTCCAGGCATGCTCCGGAAATGGACACACGATACACAGACATCGGACAAGGGCTCCTGCACATAACACTACCGTTGCATTGGGGTTGGCATACACGTGGGCGCAAAAATGCGCGCATAAAATCCAATCCTTGTTATGGATGAGCCTAAATAAGATCCCAAATTCTTTCACCCTAAGCCCTAAAACTTATAACGTCCACTGGCTAGGTTGGCAGAGGTCTAGGAAAGCGTGGGCAGAATGAGTGGGGTGATCCTTTCGCGCCCTTGGTTTCTACATTATTTTGCTGTGTGAGGGTGTGAACCCCAAGCCCTAGCCCCAAACAAATGCCAGGAACAACCTAAACCCTGAACCCCTAAACCCCAACAACAGATCCAGGAGCGATCTTCGCCAGCAAGGACGCCCCAGTAAAACAGGCGGCCCGGCTCAACGAGAAGCAGTTCCTCTGTTCATGGAATACTTAAGATACCAGGGTTTAGGGTTTTAGGGTTTTAGGGTTACGTTACTTATAATACCAGGTTTTAGGGTTAAGGGTTTAGGGTCTAGGGTTTAGGGTTACCCTGAAGATCTTCGAAGCACTGTGTTACCTGGCGTCCATGCCACTTGCTCTAGAGTGAGGTTTTTACATGTCAAAAGCACTTTTGAAGGACCATGGAGGCCCTTGCAGGATGGTGGCATCTTGCAAGTTGGGGCTTTAAGGATCTTCACCCCCCTGGGGAAGGAGGGCCACTATACCCGCCAGGGTGGTTCCCAAAGAGTATGGAAATCATGTAAAAGTGCAGTGTGTACATATATGTAAATGTACACGCCTTTTTCTTCCTTTTCAAGGGCAGCGGATGCATAGACCATGTGATGCAAATTGGAGAGCGCACCCCTCCATGCGAGAGGCATGATGTATGGACCATTCAATCAGCCCTCCACTCAAAGATACAAAGAGAACATCGCTGCAAACACACATGAACAAGCGGGACTTCTGAAAGCATCCCAACTTCCTGCTATTCACAACTCCCCATGTTAAATTTCATGGTGCCATCAAGGAAGTACGGAATCACAAGGGCCATTCAGTTTTCTATGTGGGCAAGCCATGGCTGCACTTGCGGCTCAGTTCAAAGCTAAGCTACCTTCACACCCCCAGCAACAAAATACCGACCGTTTTGCATCTAGTCAAACCCCAGACCCTAAACCAGCCGTCTCTCTCTCACCTAAACCAGCCCTCACACTCTAAAACCACCAGACCTTGGACGATTAAACCCTGAACCGCCTGAACCCTTGAACTACTCTCAACCCAAAGAAATAGCTGAACCCTACACTTATGAGATTTCCTGTCAGCCACAGACTATACATTCGATTAGCAGGATATCTTTCAGCACCCAACATTGCACATCTATTGCGAATTGGAACTGCGACTGGTCCAAACTGCACCTGGAGACCGCGCATTTTGTTGCACACTTGTTTGCGCATTGAATCGCACGGCCTCCCACACTGCACACGATATTGCGCATCTTATTGCGCGTTTTATTGCACCTGGCCTCCCAGACTGCGCCTGATATTGCAACCCTTTGACAGATGTGCAATAAAACTCGCATTATCGGGCGCAGTCGAGGCCAGGTGCAACAAAATGTGCAAAAAAAATGTGTGCGATAAAATTCGCAATAACAAGTGCAATATCGGGCGCAGTCTGGGAGGCCAGGTGCGGTACAATGTGCAAACACATGTGAAATAAAATGTGCAGTTTTCAGGCGCAATGTGGATCAGTGCGCAGTTCCAATGTGCAATAAATGTGCCATGTTGGGCGTTAAAGACTTCTTTTAGCTGGCTTATAGCCCGTGACAGCGAACATCTCATAAGCCTACACCTCAAACACACTCTACTAGTTAAAGAGTTAAAGCTGTACTTTGAGATCCTTTGTTGGGTCTTCGTGTCACAAGCCGAAACATCATGTTCAAACATGACCCTTTGCACCAGCACGTATTCATCCGCCAGCCTCCTTAAACAAGATGCGGCTGGAAAACCAAGCAACCACACCTTCAGCAAATGCAGCAAAGATGGGGATAGCGGGATTCCAGCAGGATACTTTTTGAGAAACCCCATAGAGCGAAAACAAGAATCCTATATGCTCGGGAAGTTGAGCTCACCCTGCAACCTCTCACCGTCTTTCCTAGAGGCTTAGGCGCTGAGACTGGCAATGGTTTGAGGTGCAGGGCAATGGGGTTCAAGGCCAAGGGCTTTGGAATGGGTTGTTGGACCTGAGGAGTCCGACCGCCCCATGTAGATCTAGATTCTTGGGGTCTGCACTTACCTCTGATGTTACCTGGAAATTTTGAGTTGAGACTCCGCGCTCAAAGCTTCAGGGCTTCTGCACAGCCAGGATGAGGGATTCAGGTCTTGAAGTTTGTTCTTTTCTTGTTCATCCTTTACATATTTGCGCTTTGTGCTCTGTGTACGATACGGTTGGCGTGTTCAAGCCGCTTTCCTAGCTGGAATGATGGGGCAGGGGCACCTAAGCTGCAGACGGGCTTGTCATAGCACATATACAGGACCTTTGAGGTCTTCATTCTACGTAATTCAGAAGTCTGACCCAAGTGAGGCACCAAAAGCCACAACGTTTAACATGTTTCCTTCAGCTTGTTTTTGTGCTCCACTAGCTTTCCCCTGCCCGGTGCCAGTTGCTTGTTTCAGAACCTGAATGTGACTCTGCACCTTCCCCATCTGTCATCAGACTTCGCACGCTCCACGGTATCCCTTGAAGACTTAGAATGTCTGACTGAATGCTAGACCACTGAGGGCCTTCAGTAGATGGCACGCGGACAGCTCGCGATAGTGGGCGCTCCACCCCTGAATTCTTCGGGGTACAGAACTCTCTGTCGCAAGGAGCTCGCAAGCTTTCGGGGCTATGCCAGGACTACACACGGCAATGTGGGAGAAGCAGGTGGCAATACATGTTCTTATTGGCCCTGACTGCGCACATGGCCAGGTGGTGGTCAGAGTTTCTCGGCAAGATGTGGAAAGGGCAACTTGGAAGTGCCTCAGGCCATGCAGAAACAGAATAACACCCTAAACCCTAAGCCCTAAACCATTGAAGTGGAGCCCCATCTAGCGACCCTATAGCCAAATGCTATGGATTATAAGCTATAGGGTACTACTGAGGGGTTACATCGGGGGTTATTCTGCGAAACCCCTCCCGTAACAAAATCAAACATCACGTGCGACATAAACATCCTGGGGCCTACGTGATCAGCATAGGGCTTTGTGGCAGGCCATTGTCTACGCTCATGACCTCAGGGGTTTTCAGGCTGATGCCAGTGGTTGTCTTCAGTATGCCTGGGCCGATCTTTCTTGAGGTGATAGCCTAAACGGCGTCAGATGTGTAGCAGAATCTGATGGGATCTGAGGCTGAATGGAGGCTTAGGGAGCCCCCCCAAAAATGATCCCTAAAAAACATGTACGAATTTCCAAAGCTCAATACCGTGAAGGGACACTGTGCAGCAGAAGGCCTGCATAACCTAAGCAGGGTAGCCCAAAGAGAGGAACGTCAAGAAGGAACATCACCGGAAAGCCTTCAAGCTGCTACATTTAGGGCTTTAGGCTCTAGGGTTAGGGTGCAGAGTTTAGGCTTTAGGGTTTTGGCATTAGGGTTTTTCTCTCCTTGGAAGATTTCAAGGGATCCCTTCTACTCATGAAACGGAGGCTCGATGGGTTACCAAAACAGCAAGTAGAATACATTGAATAAATAACCCGTAGATAGGTAATATGGTCCCCTAGCAGGTCGCCTTTTTGCCAGGTGAGCTCCATGGAAGGTCCCCTAAACCCTGTAGTCCCCCTGAAGTAAATAGAACATGGCTTTAGTTATGTTGTAGTAAGATCCCCATATATCCCATAATCTATCGACTTAATGGGGACTATAGGTTCCCATCTCGAGGTTCTAGCACGAAGCCCCTGGAAAGGCGCGCCCCAAGAAGCCAAGAAGCGCTGGCCGTGGGGTCCGCTGGTCTCCTCCTGAACTGCAGGTTTTTCGAAATTATGGTAAGTGGATGTTTGAAGGGCCTCCAAAATTAAGTATGAAGAGCCTCCCTCAGACCACAAGACATTGGGGAACTTGGAACCATAGCAAAAATCATACTGTTCCTTAGGATTATAATAAGCAAAAAGTAAAGATTATTTCCAAGTACCCCTAAGAAGAGGGGAACAGTGCCACTTAGGTAACAAAGCTAGCCGTGGAGAGACTACCTGCAACCGCTTCAAGAGGATGATAACCGTAGCCCGTACATGACAAATCCTTGTTGTCAGATCTCGAACAAGCCCGAACCAACAAGGCCACAGATTCGCATCATCAACGTTCAGGGCTCTGGAAAATGTTTTAATGTTCCCAGTGTGGGGAGGACTTGCCCAAATAGGTGATGAGGAGCTGGCTCTTCTCATGCAATGGATTCACCCGCAATCTCACAAGTGAGAGTTGCTAAAGACTTTTGCTCCATGCAAACAATCGTGGCATCTAACGCGGAACCCTGCTGGGCATCCCCTCTTCTCCTCCTCGGAAGCCTTTGCCGTGGTTGAGGGCTCCATCTCTCATGGCCACTAACATACAGCTTCGGCTTTCAGGATTTCAACTCCAGCCTTGGACTGAGGCTTATGAGACGTAGGTTTAGCATTGCTCAGCAACTAAGTTTTGGGATGTTACAATAAGATCCCCATATACCCCAGAATCTATCTACTTGATAGGGGTCCTAAACCCTAAACCCTATATAGCCCATTGGAGTAGTTTCCATTTTCTTTTCCATTATCCCTAGATAACCCTACTATGGTCCCTTTTGGGATCTTCTGTAGCATCCCTTCAGGAGATTAGAGCTTGAACAAATGGCCGCGCAAGGCACGTGTCACTCGGAGGTGGCAAGACTTTGCGGGTAGGTCGGGTATGTAGTTTCGAGGGGGTTCTAACTAGGACTGCTTGAGGATTGGTGAAGGAAGTGCGGTTCCTGACTTTCAGGCTGCTATCGATTTGCAGGAAATTAGAAAATCCCAAGAAATGCCAACCCCTTGTCGCTGCTGCCCCACCTCTAGCTGCATTACTTCATTTGAAAAATTGTTGCTGCGTAAATTTGAGCCGCGAAGGCTGTGGTGGAAGACATGCGCAAACACTACATCTCACTAAAGGGCCCAAGTATCCAAATCATGGAGCTTCAGAGTCCCAAATACTATAGTCTGAATGGCTTTGGGTATCTGAAGCCCTGATATTTGGGCACTGGGACTGTCAGGCAAAGCGTTTCAGAACCAAGTGCTCAAGGGTACGCGATTTAGGGTTTGGGGTTCTAGCATTGGGGTTCTACGAGTAGGAGCTGCCTTAGCCAACCTGCGGAGCTGTCCTATCTGAGCGTCTCTACAGTCTCTTGAGATCCCCGTTTATCCCTAGGGTCCCTAAGAGACCGCAATTTTGCAAAGCTCCTTTCCAGCCAGGAACGGGCGCAAGCAAACACAGCCTTGAATCTTGAAGCTTAGACTTTGCTCGGAGTTCCAAGGCAAAGCTAGCAATGCCAGCAGAACCCCCTGCAGTGCGTGAAGTGGCCTCTTCAGACAGAGCGCGTGGGGGCCTTCGGCGGCTGCGAAGGGGAGCGGTTACCTGTGAGCTTCCACTGCTTGACGGTTCAGGGCCAAGGTTTAGATTGCAGAGTTAGGAGCCCAGTTTAGGGTTCATCTTTTAAGTAGATTCGTGCTGGAGGCTTAAGAATGGCCTGGTTGTTTATGATCTGGAGTGTGCACATTAGCACGGCAAGCAACAAAGCTTTCCGGATTTCTGTAGGAATGTACCATTTCCGCAATTGTTTTTGGGTAGAGAGACTACGGGTGCCACCCCCCAATCAACTTTGACACGAGGAAGCTCAGGAACATTCCGGCTTCAGAAGTCGCTACTCATGGGTCTGTGGGGCAGAGGTAAGTGCCTGGCTACATCCCCGAAGCTTCAATCAGCTGAAATCCTTGCCCGTTGCACAGCGGACGGCTCATGATCCACAATGTCTAATCACTACCATAAGCGGTAGAGGTAAATACCCCCCTCATGCCAAAATGACACAAAAAATGAACGCATATACATATATGAGGTTGCAATTGAAAAACCGTATCAAATCCTTTGTAAACCTTCAGCCGTATAGTTTTTGTATGTTTTTGTGCTACTCCTTATTGTTGTACAGTGTTTGGTGGTTCCTTTAACCCTGTCTTTTTTTGTTTAACTCCTTATCGTTTTACAGGTCAAACGCTATCGCGTGACACTCACGACGTAACGTAGAGAAGCCGTTATACAAACCCATATGAAATACAACATCTGCTTACCCTAAACAGAACCTCATATGGATAGTTCTTAACATGAGCACTATATCATCATCCGTGTCAGGGGCCCCTATCATCCTCCTAGAATCCCAATGTAACCCAGGAGCCCTTCGGGCGCCCCTACCCCAGGAAACTTGCACGGGGGAGATCCATATACAGGGGGCCCGAGAATGACCCCAATATGCTATATGCCTTTCATTATAGGAGCTTCCAAAAAGAGCCCCCTCTAAACCCTAAAACCCAAACCCGACACCCTAAACCTAAAACCCTAAACCCTACACCCTAGAACCCTAAACTTCTAAATTCAATCCCAACATGTCTTCAGAATCAGATTTGGAAGTCGCTCGGCCACCTCCTCTGGTGGAGCAAAGGCGGCGGATCGACAAGTTGGGCAGGACCTGAAGGCTTCAGTGCTACTGTAGGCCCATGATTAAGAAACCCCCCTCTCTTTAAAAGCCTGATTTCTTAGGATCCCGATTATGACCCCTAGTAAGGGGAGGTGGTATATTAATCAGGAGTCTGGGTTAGGAGCTTAGAGGTCTTGTACTGCATTCTGGCCGTCGTGCCATTGGAAGTTGTAAACCTCATATCTACAATTGAAGGCTATGAGCCTGCCATTACAAAACAATCTCAAGAAACTATGGGGCTCTTGATTAACAGGATTATAAGAAGATTTTTTAGTAATCGTTAATGTAGCCGCTGCCGCGCCGGCAAAAGAACACCCTGGGGATCCAAGTATGCAGTACTTATATCGGGCCCCCAAAGTTGTCTGTAAACTTTACCTTGTGGATCCTTATAGGGGAAGCTAAATACGCGAAACATCTAGTCTAGAAACTCTCAAGGTGGGTACCAACCCCAACCCCCTAAAGCGTCTGGCTAGTCTCCAGAGCAGGAAACACTAGGATTTTGCCTGGCTTTATCGATCAAATCTAACCCACCATAGGCAATGACTTGTATAGCTCAGTTCCCTTGTTTCCTACTTCTCACATGTAAGGCTAGCTCACAGAACGAGGAGATGCGCATGCTCCAAGACAGGTAACCTGTTCCGAAAGTCAGACACCCCACGCCACGATAGCCAGAGGGACTCAACAATGCGAGGGGCGCCTAGTACTTTGGAAGTTGAGGGAACGATGAGCCCTCGCGGCCACCCGGAGATACCCACAGAGGTGGACCCGTCCTAGTCCCAGCACCGCACAAAGGACACCCTGCAGCCTAAGTGCTCGAGATCCAATATATGGCGCCCTCCAACACAAAAATCCATAAGTCTCAAGCCAAAGAAAGGACCCTCATGTCTTCTCCGGCACCAACACAAAAAATCACAAGTCTCGAGCCAAAGCCAGGACCCTTATTTCTTCTTTCCAGCAAGACGCATCTACAGGCTTGATCATGCCTACGTACCAGGTAGGCTTGGTTGCTGTTAAGGAACTTCATTTAAGCTACTATATTGGGGAAACCTTATCGTGTACTATTTGCCCTTTCTGGTACCTTAAATTAAGCTCCTGACAGCAACCCAGTAGGTGCATGAAAATGGCCCCATTGCAGACGTCATTCCAGAACCTCAAAGATAGAATCGGGTTTTGAGGTATACTAGACGGCAGTTCTACAAGGGCTATGAGGGATATAGAGGTGTGTTTTCACGCTGCTGGTATACGGGGGGGTCTATATTGGGGCCACCTATTTATGCAAAGCCGCACATACTCCACGTTTCCATTTGATTTTCCATGTTCTTTTCCATTTGACTCTTCATTACTGGGTATTATCCCGAAACCCTAAAGCCTAAATCCCCAACCCTGTATATTCCCATATATCCCTGTTTACCCCTACAAAATCTCCCCTTATTCTTGGGGTAATATCCGTACACTGCATGTTGGATCCCTAAAGGACCCGGTACACTGAGCGAGCAACTGGCGCAGTCTCAACCAGCCTCTTGCACAGTCCTCTGGATCAGAGGGATTGGGTTTTGGTTGTTCTGGTATAGGGTCTAAGGTTTAGAACCTAAGTAACCTGCCCCAAAAAATCAAACCAATGGGAAGGGGGACTGGTTTGGGGTCTAGGATACGGTTGGCAGACTCTCTTCCTACAGGTTGAAGATTTAGGGTCCATGATCAGCCTGCACCTGATGCTGGTAATCCAATCTGTTCATTCCGAGGTATACTGGGTCGCTGTTCAGGAACTTGAACTAAGTTACTATAATAAGGAAACCCAATTATTTAGTGCATGCCCATCTTATGGGAACATAGTTTAAGTTCCTTATCAGCAACCCAGTGTAATATGTTGGTGCTATGGAGGCAGGGGTCCCTTAGGGACCACAGGCATCACAAGGGGTCATGGGACCCCACGATACGGATCAGAGGAAAATTGACAAAACCTGCAGTCTCTTGCAAACTTACCCCTCCTCCGTGTCATGCAACTTGTTGTTGCAGACTGGACATTGCCAGGCATCTTCGTCTGCGCGGATGTCATCCATGCACCTTGAGGCTGATGTCACAGCTTCCAAGACGTGGTTACCACCCTTATTCTTGTTACTTTCATTGTTTTATTAATACGATTTTAACCTTCATTGTTTTATTAATACGATTTTAACCCTAAACTAAGCCTTAAGCCCTACCCTATTATTATTTCTCTTATGATACTCACTACTATTTTTGGAGGTTACAGGTTCAGAGTTTGGAAATCTAGCATCGCTGTAGCTGAAAAGTCTGTTGGTCTCAAACCGCTTGCGGTAGGCCTGCCACAACTTGCGCCAAGATGAGAATCACTTACCTTTGGTTAGCTAGGAGTGAAGGAATGGATCCTTATAGTAGTCACTATATATTCCATTATGGTAGTTTCTATTTTGTCTTCCACTCCTTCATTCCCAGCTAACCAAGGTAAGATCAGCATGCCGAGGTCAGGTACAGTACCGCAAGAAACTGGGCACGTACCTATCGTTCGCAGGGGGTGTATGTTTTCGCGCTTTTTTGGGTCCGAGGAGCCTCAAACATGAAATCGGAGAACCTCCGATGCTTTCATGCATTCTCCGGACGACCCATAGAAAAAGGGCACCAACTTTGAGTAGGTCATAGGACAACTGGATCCACTTGAAGGGAGAAGAGACGCATATTTTCTTCACCTCGGGCATGAATAACCACAGAAACCACCCGACCCCAAACCCTGAACCCTAACCCCATAATATCATAATGTAGTAGTTTCCATTCTCCTTTCCCTTCTCCCTATATAACCCCAATATATACAACCCCAATACAACCCCTGCGCGAAACTTTTTATCGTTGTTCTCCATGCCTCAGGGTTCCTCCATGCCGCCGCTCTGCACTTTCCGCCATGGCCCTGAAGCCTAGTTCCCGAAATTAGGCTTATAGGGGTATATTGGGGTTATACTGGGATAATGGAAACTAAAATGAAAACTACTATTTAGGGTTTAGGATTTAACACTAAGAAACAAGGTATATCACAAAATGAAAACTTCCTCTCCCACCAAAACATGTGACAATTATAAGGGCTGGTGTCAGCAAGTACAAGTTTTCCAGTGTTTTATCTGAACCCTGCACCCCGAGAACTCACAGGGCTAAGTGGAAGAAGTCCAAATAGGGTACCTTCTATACCCCCAAATGCTAGAACCCGTTTTCTCTGAAATCTATGGAATCCAAAACACTTTTCCGAACCCGGTTGGCAGTTTCGCGCACTGCCGTCACCTAATGCCGGGAATATCTCAGAAACGCAGATGCTGTGACCGAGCTTTCTTGATTCAAGGACATGCCAGTATAGTCCGAATGTTCAGAATGCTTGGATATTGGCATTAAGCTCAGAGACCGTCGATGCAACATGAGTTGGAGGGCACTAATCTTGCTCGTGGAACGGGAACTGCTTTACACCGTGCACTTCAGACAGTAATGTGCAACGCACCTATATATTGCAGAAAATAAGGTATCACGCTCGCAAATCCCTGAACTCACTTGGTTGCTGTTAAGGAACTTAACTTAAGTTCCCATAACATGGAAACCTATTATTTACTATATACCCTTCATATGGCAAACTAAATTAAGTTCCTTAATAGCAAGCCAGTTGTAAATGGGAGGGTCCATCATCTCCTTTGGGGTTGTCATCCCCACCATATACGGTGACTACAGCAGGTTAAGCCCTGCTTTCTGCTTTTGCCTTGGATGCTGCCAACCCCACCCCCCCCCTCGAATAAAAACAATCATGTATAGGGCCCTTTATCATGGGTAGATTATTGCTGCAAATACAATACTGGGCAGCTTCTGCCGTAGTAAGCGGAGGCATCGAGGAAGTTGCTTGCACGTTTGCAAGCACTCAGACTTGGACGCGAAATCTTGTGAGCATGCCGCCATACCATTGCAGTCTACCTGGGGATTCGGGGTTATGGCTCAGCGTGTGACTGAGCGGCGTTCTCCCAGAGAAGGGCTGGTCTCTACCCTGAGTTTTAAACTACTCTTGCTGGAGAGCATGACGAATCATCATCCCCTAGGTGTCGTAGACATATGCAGTAGATGCATGACTAAAGAACAAGTCGTCAGAAGTCTATGAGACAAAATATTGCCCGGTAGTAAATTTGGTTTGTCTCTACCTAGATGTAGAGAGCAGAGAGTCTCTTTGACATACATGCACGCTTGGACTGCATCATCCACACACTGACAGGCTTCCCGTGCCAAATCCTTTCTATACATGCCTGGCCACTTTATCGGTACCACGTACCACCAAAATACGGCACTCTTTGTAGACCTGATTCAGTAGTTTCCTTAAATAGAAGGACCCCAAACCAAATCCGCACAAATTATAATGGTTTTTTTATGGGGACCCCAGAAAAGTACCCCTTATTTTGGGAAACCACACAAATCTGCCGTTCTAGGAAATCGATGCATGTATACTTCGGCCTCGCAGTTTGCGCGTATTGGGAAATTAGAAAAGGGAGCCCGTAGGGACCCCCCGGGCTATGTAGGGATTACAGAGGTACTATGATGGATTCCTGCTACTGTAGGTATTATTGAGATGTACTCATACTGATGAAGGGGCAGTCCTCCACATTCCGTCTAACCCTAAGCCCTAAAACCCGGGACCGCTGGCATCTTGAGGACCCAGCAACAACGACGCTCGACAAAAACTAGTATCCCCCTTGATACTCCCAAATATAATCTCCTATACATCCCCCCTTGAAGGAGTTTTGACTGTAGCGTACATGTGTATTGTTCCCTTGAACAGCCTAAGGAGGAACTCATAAGAACCGGCGCGCGTTCATCTGCTCACTAGGATTTCGGGCGTAGAGCCCTTCAAACTCGATGAGCCGTATATCATGAAACGGGCTAGGGTGAATATCTAGTACGTCTGCTCCTGTTGATCGGAGTTTAACAACTGTTTAGGTCCCCCAACTCGGAAATTGGGGTCCCATTTTGGTAGCCCCAAGTATTCTGTGCCGTAATGTGATTTAGAACCAACAAATGCCGATAATTTTGAGAGTAGCCCATATGAGTACAGTATGTTGCTCAAAGCCACGTTTGTAAGCATGCCCGTCAAGACTTTGCAGGAAGGAAGCTCTCTGGTTCGGATGGCAGCCCCTCACGGGTTGCCACACATCTGTGCGGGATCTGCGAAATTGCGGTCCCCTTTTTGGCCCTTTGGGGCGCAAGGCTTTAGATATGAAGTTGCAGTGCCACAGCGGCGCGGGTACTTTTTTGCATCGTCACTCTGACCTCGCCTCCCTCGCTGCCTCCTTCCCAAGCTGCGAGACATGCTGGTTCACAGGAATCACTTAATGCTCGTGCAGGGGCATTAACATCACACTGCATTGCATAAATGATTACATCTGCCAGGCACAATGACTGCTGCAGAAGCTGCTCAAGTTTGAAACAGGAAATCAGGATCCTGGTCTACCGCTGAAGCATTACCCTAACGATCAGAAGACACCAAAGCAGACTAGATGCTGCACTGCCAGCGTACCTCAACCCTCTATTCTAGCAATATGCTGCCCCGACACCATGCGTGAACCCCATATCTGCATACTGCACACTTCCCCAAACATACTTGCAACCTCACCAAAGCCCAACATAACTACACTCCTTCCAGGAGAGGCCTGCCTGAAGCCTTCTAGAGCCCAACGGATTCCTTACAGGCCGTAATTCCCTACGCTAAGAGTCACCCCCCAGCCCCTAATAGTAAAAGGCCCCTCCAATATGTAACAGACCTATACTTAGGGGTGGGGAGAAGATGAAAAAGCTTAAGGTTTCCTCCGCATCCCTGACGCATGACGAAGGGACCAACAAATTTGCGCAATCCCACGGTTCTCAGGATGGCTCCAGTGACCCGTGTCAACTACGTCTTCCTTTCCAGGGATATCATGTCCTCATCGAAGTTCCTGAATAAAAGACTTGGCTAGTTATCTACATGCAGCCCAGCTCTTGTCTTCCAACTACGGTAGCCGAGCAAAAACAGTAGATTTGCAAAGTAAGCACCAAAACTCAAATTACAGGAGAAAAAGAAATGGACAAAGTACAGCTGGTATGCCGGGAGTCTGCTGACTAGTGGGGTCGCTAGTGGTCGCTACCAGCCGGTTGCATCCACCCACCCCGCTGCGCGAGCCCGCAATGGCGCCAACAATTACGAAATAATCGGCATTCTACGGTCTTTATGCTGTATATATCTACCACTTTGGGCCCCTAGAATCCTGCAAAAATGCTCAGAGATCACATTCTGGGCTCTTACTTCTACCTTCGGATGCAAGGGTAGGAAGCTTTCGGTTTCTCATGCTGCGCTACCAGGCTTATGGCCGAGTTCTCCCCTCCTCCTTCAGGAAAATCTCACCGGCCACAGCGGTTTAGGGCTTGGGGCTTAATAAGTTCGGTTCAGGCTACAAGTCCTACACCTCCCTACTCTCTGCCTACTCTCTGAACCCCTACATCTTCGATCAAGATAACATCTGGAGCCCTCCTTTAGTCTCTGCAGCTGCAGCAGCTTAGCTGCGACCTCCAGCCACACCGGCATGCTGAAAGATGAGGGGGTTTCGGGCTCAGGGTTTAGAGTAAGCCATGATCCAAAGGGCAGGGTCTGGAAATCGGGTGTAGAATGGAGGGGGCCTGTCGCCATAGTTCGAATGGAGGGTTGTAGGATTGTAGAAGCCAACTTTAGGTACAACTAATTACCGTGCATCTGCCAGGCCAGGTGAAGTTTGCCTACCAGAAGGCACGATATAGATCTAGACCGTAAACTCAGCCAGGGAGAAGAAGTCCAGAAACAAAACCCTCATGCATCTGATTGAAGGCAATGTTGCAAAGTTCGTTGCGAACATGCAAGACATGCACTGTTGCAAATGATTGCTACTAACAGTTGCCCCGCCACAACCTCTTCGTCAAAAAGGGCTATCTCATGTAAGAGCCGGAATAATTCTAAAGATTATCCGTTGAGCATCTTTATGCACATTCACTACAATACAAACCCCAGTCCAAGTATGATGTCGGCGCCCATATGGCTTCCGGATATGCCCTGTCTTTCTACTCATACTCAGCACTGTCAAGTCAGCCAACCTTCTATGGTTTAGGGTTTAGGTTGTGAGGCTGCGCCAACACTAGGGCCACTAGGGCCTCCCGTACAAATCGCAAAATACTACACGGAGAGACTTTCAAAAATGGGTCCGAAAAATCTGGAAACCCATATGTGCCTATGAAGAGCCCAAACCAAGTGGGCCTGCGGAATTTGTCAAGGGAAAGCACTCCACGACAGCATCTTCATTTGGGAGCTTTCTAAGATGATGGTTGCCTTTAGAGGAAACTGTAGGGCTTTGCACACGGGATCCCATCTTTTGAGACGTGCCAGTCTTTGGAAGAATGGCCTTAGGGTTTAGGGTTAACCGGTTTTGAAAAAACACGTCCAACACGCACCGCGCGAAGTAATGCTGATGCTTGGTGAGAACCGCTGCTGCAGATCCCTTGTTGTGAGCATCCCTAGACCCCGAAGCCTGAACCATAGTGGCACCCTAAAGCCTCCACCCCCACATGCACCATGCTTCCATGGCAGCAAGCAAGGTGGTGACTGCCCCAGGTCAGCAGTTCCACCCTACTTCCGGCGAACCGGGAGTGTGGCCACAAAGGCATGCACACAGCCGACTGTGAAACTTGATAGTTTCCCAAAACCAGGGAACCCCGATGTAGACCCCAAAATACTATAATCCTTCTTATTAGGATCCCCAAAATGGTACCCCTAAATTTTGAGAAACCGCCACTTAGAGAGCGTATCAGCCCTCAGAGTCCAAGTATGGCACTCGAAAAGAAGTGGTAAGGGTTTCTGTCATATTTCAACCATGAAGCCCTTAGCTGTCATAGACTAATATCCAACCGTAGTCCTCTCATAATCTCCTGTAGGATAAGGACACAAAACCCTAAACCCTAAACCCTAAGCCCCACAAAACTGGGGTGATTGGACTCCAAAGGTGGGAGAAAAAAACATGCCTTGTATCCGGCTGTGCCGGGAAACATATCGGAGCCTCATCATGACCACGCAAATTTGGGCTTAGAGATTTCTGAAAAGATTAGAGTCTGGAGCCTCAAGACAGCTTGTGAGTTACCTACTGTACACAATCTGATGCAAGGACTGTTTCTGTCGGGATGGCCAGTTTCTATTCCATGCTCCCCTTGGTGATCAATCTGATGCTCCACTATCTTTAGCGCGCCTGGCCGAACCCACGTATTCTCCAATGTGATCACCATATAAGCCCTGTATAAGCCAAACTTCCACTTCATTATCCACGTTCTTGTCCACTTTATTTTCACTTGTTTATGACGGTATATGATCATTAAGTAACCCTGTTCTTTCTAAACCCTACACCCTGCATATACCAAAAAGATCAACCATGAGCAGCGCAGCCCTAAACACCCTTAGTTTCCATTTAATCTCCAATCTGATTTTCCATTCGAGATCTCTAATGCCACTAGGCATAATCTTCGCCTTACCAAACCCCATCCCTGTATCTATGTAATCAACTGCTGCAAGCCCCTCAATTTGCATTTCATGTTCCGTTTGATAGTACAAAGGTGATGAGCATGATATTCCACAAGCAAATTCTGAATTGAGTTGCTACATCTTTTGGATTTGGTGTTTCATCAAAATACCGATAGTTGGCCGTCTTGGCGATTTTTTGCTGTTTCCAGGGTTTTACGACTCTCCTTGTGTTCAGGTCGCCCTAGAATCCTAGAAGAACAACAGCAAGTATAACCAAAGGTCCAAGTACCTAAAAAGTATGCAATCACGGCCCAAAGTACCTATATAGGAACCATATTTGGGCCCAAACTATCTACTATTTGAGTACTTGGACCCTTAGGGTGAAATACCTAAACACCAAACCCCTCAACCTAGTGAGGGTAGGGTAGGATGACCTTCTCCCGCAACCCTGAATGCCAAAACTCCAAGCTTGCACTGAGGCTTCCGTGGCACTCCGCCAGCACTCACCAGTGATTATCACAGGGAGGCCTCTCAAACCTGCGAAACCTTAAAGGTTCCCGTGTGCGGCCAAAAATCCAAGGTGAAGGCAGCGGTGGCTCGCAGAATGCAATTAGGATGCTATTTTTTCTTGCTGGGCACATATGCTCTGTATACATGTACTGCTTCTGAACGTTTTGACCCTTTTGGGGTTTTAAACCATTCTCAGCGGACTTCAGTCCGACTGCACCTTCATCGCGTCCTCAAGCGATGCCTTAGATGCAGCTCCGGGAAATGGCAATGCTCTCTAAACTTGCCAAGGATATACAGTGGTTGCAGTAAAGGATCCCGGTCTAGGATTGCCTAGCGATTGTTTAGGAATTCCTCGAAGTTAGGGCCTAACCTCAGCAGCCTTAAACAATCTATACTGTTCTCACAACGACCAACATACAGGGGCCTTCCCTATGTAGGTTATCTTCAACCTAGATTATTTCCAGAAACCACCATTCCCAGAGTTGTGCACGGGGCGAAACTTTCCCGAGCTTGGGCACAACTTACGGTTACTTGTCCTGCCGAGGTGCTTTCTGACGTGCTCATCTTGTTAGCCGAAAGCCACTACACATGGGAAGTCTCCGTGCGACTGCTAGTTTATTTAATCCTACGCATGGTGATTTTGTGCTACTCCGGCACACCGTACGGAATTTGGTGCTACTCCTTCTCACCTGCACGGGGCACAAAAGGGATTCCATGGGTCCTTTTGATCACTTTATGCTACCCTAAACTAAAAACCCCAATATAAAGGCTGATCATGGCTCATCCTACTGCTGCAGACTATTCGGGCCCTGAACTAAATGAGCCCCAAGCGCTGACCCACTCACCTCCTAATTATGCAGGATTCGACCATCCTTCAACTTTCATGGCATCTTCAGGACAGGCCTCTAAAGACTGCTATAATTCGCCGAGGGGGCTCCATGAGGAGGTTCCATGTTTTGGCTGGGGGCAATATATGTCTTCCTCCCACTGACACATTCCAGTGATTCCAGCGCAAGTTTCTGGTCGCTTACACTAGGCTACCATAACATGATTAAAACAGAAACAGTCAGTAAGGTACCTAACCCTGAACCCTAAACCCTAAACCCTAAACCTACTTTAATGTCCTTGGCAGCAACCCAGGTTTTCGACTGCCGAGTTGCTGGTCACTTCTTGCCTTTCACCGGCTTCAAGACCTGCGGCGACATGAGCTTAGTCTCACCTAGTAAAAAAAGGGGGTTATAAGGGGGATTCTTTAGGGGAGTATTCTAAGGGTTATTAAGGGGATACTAGGAATTTAGACCATGCCTCACATGATGAACCGGTTGTGCGCATTTTACATTTCTCAGCATCCGACCCGCTCATACCCGTATACAATTCAATTCTATACACTTCAGGCGTGATTGATAGCCCTAAGCTCTAAATTCTATAGTCTATAACCCTGAACAGTGTGACAAGTTCTCATCAGGATACTGCTTGAGGAACCTGGCCAGAGCGGGCATAGTCCAGCCTGCAAACCCTCTACACAGATCCTGTAGCCAAACCAGAGCGGGACGCCTAAAACCTTCTGGCAAGGCAGGCCGTGACACTCGGAAACCCCGAAGACGGACCGGACCGAGACACCTGAAAAACTTCTAGGCGGACCAGACCCTGACACCTGAAAACACTCCAGAGGGTCCTGATCATGACACATTTGAAAATCATCTAGGTCGACCAGACCATGACAACTAGAAACAGCCTAGGCGGACCAGACCGTGACATTTGAAACCCTCTATTACACCAAAGGAACGCCGGCCAACGCACAATGTCTAGCAATTCCAGGAACCTGGATCCTTGTATGGGCCTGATATGGTCCTCTCATCTCAGCCCACGTCCCTACACAAAGAATTGCGAGGTCGTGTTAAGAAAGCACCCAGCAGATTCGGTACATTTTGGAAACATGGACCAATGCTGGGTGGCCAGAACAGGCTTCCCGCTATGACTCAACTACATGGGGAGTGCAACAAGAGGTTCTTGCGATTGCAGAGGGCTTTTCCTTGTTGAGGTTCATCCCGTCACTTCCTACTAGCGGTGCCATACAGGCCAAAGCTTGCAAGATGTGTTCCAGCAACCAGTACTTACAACAGCAAAGACGAGTCATCTTCTATCAGGCCCATCAGTACACAACTGAGAAAACATGTACGTGACATTTTGGTAGGGGGAGAGACGTTCCCAGAGATTTGCAGGAGATCCCCCCATGCTCTCAACTGCCAGTTGGGAATCTGGCCAAAGTTTTATGCGATTCTTTCTAGATCGCTGTCGAAGCCGAAGCCTGCGAACGTTTTGTCGACATTAAACAAGCACACTACGTTTTCGGCCGGCTTTACTTCGAATACTGTCACTTCATGGCTCATGTTGGATCATGTAATACTGTAAGCAACCCAAATACCTCTTGACATTATACTGATTGTTTTGGGTACCTGTGAGGCCTTGAAACTGCACATCAGCGTCTCATCGATGCTCATCATCCTGAGTGGTGCGCAGAGTTTAGTGGCTTGGGGTTTAGGAGCCAGAGCCTGGGCGGTTCGGAGCTATGCAGGTGTTGTCCAGAGGCGTTTGACGACTAGCAGACCTGCCGTAACGATTCACTGTCAAACAGACAAGCCTTCAGCGAGCCACCAGGTTGCTGCATCCGTGGGCTGCATTGAGCGACACTTCTGGCCAAATTTGTCCGTGTTGGCCATTCATCAAGACTTCCCACACCCCCTAAAGGATCCAAAAAATGGAACCCCCTCATTATCCCCTTGTTTCCCCAATGTCGGAATGGGTTCATATTGGGGGGGTTCCATTTTTTGCATCCTTTAGGGGGTCTGGGTTTTCATCTGTATTTGACTGTTGTCTGATTGCAGGCCCTGGGGCTGGCTACGCCTTGCTGTTCTCACATCCTCCTCCACATTAAGCAGTCTCTCTTCCTCCTCTAGCGCACCTCATGACAGAAGCCCTTGCCTTCTACCCCCGAAGAAGGAATATTCCCAACGCAGTATAGTGTATGTACTGGCACTATCTTTGGAATGCTCATTCTTAGGGGGCGGGTTGGGGGCAACTACTATTTGTGGTATACACACATATGTATATATATGTATATCTGTACTAGGGGTATCCTTCTGATTAGGTGCTGGGGCTTCTCAGTCTTACTGGGGTGATATGGGGCTTATATTCCCTTATTCCCTACTAACCCTAAACCCGAAACCTTACAAAAAAGTTTGGGCTGAGGGATTTCAGAGGTGCCCGGGGTGCACCAATGCAAGCCTAGGCTCGCCCCAGCGTTGTCAAACTCGCCGCAGTAATTCCTAAGATCTCGTAGTGGTTCAGGGTTTAGGGTTCAGGATTTAGTGTTCAGGGTTTGGGATATGTGGGGTTTCTGCGGGATCTAGGGGTCCGGTTTAAAGAGTTTCCTCAATAAGTATCGTAGAGTTGTGGGCTGTATGAAGGGGCCACCGTTTTGGGCAGGTAAGGCTGACTATCAACAGACGCTCTGATCTGCCCAATTCGGGCCTTTAGGGTTTAAGGTTCAGGTTCTGGCATGGGAACGGCCTGGTTTACTGAGCAAGTTTCCTAAGCACCCATCGCTCCCAGAAAGAAGGCATAATACCATAGTGACTCTTAGAGGATTATAATGGGATTGGTTTGGTGGTTAGGCGGGAACAAGGGATGGTCAGACCCATAGAATCCCTATATCATATATAATGCATTCCCTTATTATTCCCTACTGACCACCAGCAAGTAATCAGGCAGCCCACGGGTTCTTACAGGGCCTTACTCTTTGGGAGATCTTGGGATCTTGGAGCAGCCTGCCTGATGCCAGGCTGCCATAAGGTCACACTAAGGTCGGAGAGCCCGGGCCCGAGTCCTAAATTTCACATAGCCCCTATATTAGGGAGGAGTGTTTAGGGTTCAGGATGCAGGATTTAGGGTGTAAGGTTCCGGGTGCAGGGTTTGGGGTTTAGGGTTTACGGTTAGGGATTATATGCGCCATTGTGGAAACTCCTAGCATTCCTCTTGATATCCTGTATAGTAGTCCCCTATAATCCCTCATACAACCCCCTCTTTAACTATGGCTCATATCATCCCTCATGGTGACTGGCATCATTATGGTACGGAGTACTATGAAGATGACGTTGATGATGATGATCATGATGATGGTGATGGTGATGGTTACCGTCAAGTTTACTACGAAAAACTTCGATGAATTCGCATCAGTTCGCATCCTCATGCCTCAACCTCAGCAATCACTGAAAGTATCTCATGAGACCCTGAACGCTTTGCACCACGTACCCAACCCTTTAAGGGCATCCAATGAGAACTCCCCCCCAAACCTTAAAAAAGACCAAGGAGCGGAGCACTGAAGAGGGTAATCAGCTGGCGCTTCGCAAAGAATTCATAGCCGTCTTCCACAACCTTCAAGCAGAACCAAAGGCGCTCCCCCAACAAGAAATATGATTTCAAATGGGAGAATTCCTAATGACAACCTCACCTTATGCAAGGTAAGGACTTCTCAGGCTGCTTAAAGACTTGACTTACTGAGGGTGAGTAGGGAATAAGGGGATAAATTATATAGGGATTATGTACGGATTATATTCCCTTATTCCCTACTTAGAACCAGCAAGTCAAACAAGGTGGGCGTGCACCTCGCACGGTACTGAAGAAGTTGTCTTCTGGGGCGCCAGACGTTCGGGAGGGGCAAATGAGCACCCTGAACATTTGACCCTAAAACCCTAAACCCTAAGCCTTTGACCCGAAACCCTACAGGTGGTTTTTGCAAGGTTGAGCTGCGAAGTGTTTCCGCAAGGCTGACTTGGGGTTTTCCAACAGTCACATAATCCCCCTTAAGTAGATAGAATAATGCCCTATTATCCACCTATAATGGAGAATCTAATGGAGAATAACATGGAACATGAAATGGAAACTTAGGGAATAAAGTCCTCCTGGTTAAGTAGATGGAATATGGCTTTGGGTATGTTATAATGAGATCCCCATATGGCCCACATTCTATCCACTTAAAGGGGACTATTCTTCTAATGAGGGGACCATGCTGCAGTCCCCGCGATGTTCCTTTAGCATGTCCCTTGCCAACCTTCTGATAACGCTGGCTCTGGAAAGAACATATTTTGCGCATCCTCCCTGGCTTCGGATTCAACCTGCCTGGTGTGCCCGGCATACCAGGTCCATATCATGCTTCCTCGGTATGAGCATACGGCAGGGCACGTTTCGACCCTAGTCTCACTTGGAACACCTAAAGGCCTCAAGGAAGGCGGCTACGCTGCAATGGCTTATGTATGATAGCCATACCTGGCCCTCCACAACATGAAGCAGACTCAGCAATGTTGAAGCATGCCACTGCCCAATAAACCAAGCACCATCATTCTCTCCACCCCCATGCAGTTACTGTTGCGTTCGCAGCTATTTTGCTGAAGGAAAACCTAGCACCAATCCAGGCATGGAGGCCCGACCCTGAATCAATTGCAATAACCGTCCTATGGCTTCTTAATATACAGCTCTGATAGACTTCTCTCGGATCTATTCAGTGTAAGAGGGCTGCAGGGCAAAGAAGGAAACCAGGCGCGTCAGGGAATCCATAAAGGCGGTCTCATCTAAGAGCAAACCCTAAAACCTAAATCCTAAAGTACTCCTATGAGACCTACGGCTTGCCTGAGGCTTCCTAAAGTCCCCCACTTCCAAAATGACCGCTCTCAAGCTTGAGCCCCATTCTGGCTTCCAGCCAGTTGGGTTTAGGGCCAGGATGGGATGATGGCACTGCGTTCTTCGTAGCGAGAACAATCCCTAGCCTTGAACTGTAGATCTTGAACCCTAATAAATAACCCTAAACCCTAAACCCTAAACCGCAACTACTACAAGCCGAAACCGTCCCCTTCCCTGTTTTGAATGGGGGTCTGGAGGAAGCTGGTGACCACGTCCGGGCCGAAGATGAACCTGAGCACTTGTCACTATGGGCTATTAGACCTTTAGGGTACCTTAATCTACCCTTAATAGGGTCCTAATAGGGAATTTTAGGGTCCTACTGTAATAGGGAATTTTAGGGTCCTAATAGGGAATTTTAGGTTCTAATAGCCCATGGTGGTGTCAGAATCAGACAAGGGGTATGCTCAGGGGCACCTTAGGGATACATGTGCGCTAGAAGGGGATTTAGGGGATGCTTTGAGAAACACACATACAATGGATTCGCGGATTTAAACGGAATAACTTGGGGGGTGTGCCGGGTGCGGCTTGCGTACCAAAAATGAAACGATCCCACAACGCTTCACTAAAAAATCAACCTTTCAACCATAGAAACTCATCATCATGGTGGATAATGAGACCGGGACCGTCAGATTTCGCAAACAAGTGGTGCTTGAGACAGAGCCATGCTGTACCAAGTTCGGCCAGAAAACGACACTCCGCGATCGTTCTCCGCCCAGCCTGCAATGTCCTGAGAGAATTACACAGGACGAGTTGAATCTTGGGAGCCCGATGCAAAGGGGAAAGCCGACCTGAACCTGAACTTGAGGGTACTGTGGGCACATGTAAGGCCTGACTCACATTAGAGGGTACCTGGCTCCTGCATAAGTTGAACTTAACATGGCCTGAACCATGATGCAAAAAAAACAGTCCAGGATGGGCAACTCAGAACTCAGCATAGAACAAGAAACCTTGGGTCTAATCCTGCACTGGATCTTGTGGGCCAAATCTGTCGTGGGAATGCTGCAGGAGCCTTCAAATGCAAAATCAGCCCTCTCGACTGCCCAGGATGAAAAACTGAGTATAAACAAGCTAGCTCATTGCCATTGCCAACTGCTGAGACACCATAGTTTCCAAAACCATTCCAAACGCAAACTTGCTTAAACTTGCTAATCGAATTGAAACTTCTATAAGGATGACCATGGACTTCGCAGACTGGGACTACGATTTGTGGGTACTTGGCATGGATTCGTCGTCTGTTCCTGGGCAATGCCGCTACCACGAGAGCTCATGCTACTTCTCTGATTCCCAAAATTAGGAGGACTGCTGAAAGCTACTGTCGATCTACAAACATGCTAGTGATGTGTTTGACATACTTGCTGTGTTCTGTTGCTGCTTTGGCCCTAGGCGAAGCCATGAGGTCATGAGCACTGTTAGGAAACTTTGCATGTCCCAGTCTCTACATGAAGTTGTAGTTACTTCACCAATACATGTAGAACTTTCTGACGTTGTCTGCCGTTAAAGTAAACTCCGCTTTGCGCACTTGCTGCCATGGATGAACGACAGCGTTTGATCACGGCTCTTAATTTCATCCCATGGGGACCCAGCTGGTACCTTTTTGGAGTACCCATAATAAGGACTGTAGCGTTGTGCGGTCTATATATTGATTCCCCCTACTTATGGAAACCACCATCTGCTGTTGCCCTAACTGACTTGTTCTGCATCTCCTGTTATCACTCCGCTGCCTCATTGTGACTATCCAGCCCACTTCACCTGAACGAACCCCTCAACATCCCTCAACCCTAAACCCAACCCAACTCTGCCGGTCCTTGTCTGGATCCGCCCAGAGGAGATCACAAATGAGTCCCGTGTCTGGCACATCTGTCGGCCTACACGGCTCAGGGTAGGATCTAACACGCAGCATGGCGTAATAGTGGCTGTAAACAGGTGATCCGTATTTGTCAGCGTAACAGAGTTGTCCTAGCAGGATAGTTCGCA
Organism: Symbiodinium pilosum; assembly: GCA_905231905.1. NCBI lineage: Eukaryota > Dinophyceae > Suessiales > Symbiodiniaceae > Symbiodinium > Symbiodinium pilosum. The sequence continues at coordinate 23,819 of CAJNIZ010026213.1, read as the reverse complement.
GAGCTATGCGATTAGAATCTGACTCCACGCGGATCCTCAAGCCACAGGGTTCAGGGCCGCACCCTGCGCCGTACTCAACTGGCTGGCATCGCCGCATGGCCTCACGATTTTCTTGATCTGGTCGCAGCTGCTGATCTCCGGCGACAAGCCACCTTTTGGCATGTTTGCGGATCATTTGCAAGGTCTCGCAATGAAGACTTTGAGCCTTTTTGGGGGGATTTCGGTATTACCTGATTCCGCTAGGAACTCACAGCACTGGCGGCGGATTCAACATGCAGAGTCCAGTATGGCCCATTCATCTCATCTACACATGATCCCATGCGCAGCCCAAGGCTTCCAGAACCTCATTAACCTGGGCCAAACTGGAAGGCTTCATTGGGCGCCATGTTCTGGTGGTGCATCCAGCTACCGTCCTGTTCAGGCCTGTTACAACATAAAAAATTCGGCTGAGAAGGAATGAATGAATGAATGAATGAATGAATGGGGTGCCTGATAGTTCCAGCAATCCTGCTTTCACCAAAACTGCCCTGCCCGGCCACACTATTGCCGAAATTGAAGTAAGGTCGCGTCTCACATTGGAAACTTAAATTGGCAAGAAACAACGCGACCATCAGTAACCCAAAGCCCTGCGCAGATGCTCTCAGTCGCCCGCCGTGCATGCAAATGATCTTCTCATCGATGATGGCACACACGGGCATGCAGTTGAACACGTCGCAGAACTGCTTCCAAAGCCTGTTCGCGTCCAGGGTTTATGAGTCTCAGAGCTTTTTACCGGTTACGATCTGCAGGTACTCAGAACACAACTTTTCAGGGAAGCGCAGGACTTCACCTAGGCCGCTTGAAGAAAGAACAGACGTCGTCATACCTGTTGGGGCTCCAGGTATGTTTGTGGTAGTCTACGTGGTGGACCGTAGACAAGACCCAACAAATTATCTACAGCGTCCTGGGCACAATCCAGCGCTTCAATTGTCCGAATGAATAAACTTGCGCTCGCTGGACTGGCACGTCACGGGCTTCCTTTGGGGTTCTCACTGTCAACATCACAACAAGCAGGAGTCAGGACGCGCGCTTTGCGCGCTCACTCTCTCTATCTTCTTCTCTCTCTCTCTCTCTCTCTCTTTCTCGATCTCCCTATCTCTCCCTTTCTCCGGACCATCCAACATGCACACTTCCAAAGGCTTGCAATTATGGCCCATAATTTTATGGGATACCTTGCCTGAGCAGTGTGCGAATATCCACCTAGGCGTAGGCGTGCTTTGGGACCCTGCCCTGGAGATTTCACTCAGGCTTCTCCTGCCGATAGCTACCTTTCTCGAACAAGGGGCTTGATGTTGTAGCGCCGCTTGCACTCGTCATAGAAGCCTTCGTTACGGCAAACTACGGCCGAACCAAAACCCTCAGCACAGGCACGAAAAAAACTCAGCCAGCAAGATGGGAATTGTCTATCACAATATTTGACTGTGCGTTTGTTTTGTTGGCTACTCTCCACAGGTGTGGCAGGAGATTCAGAACCACCACCCACCCAAACATCGTGGAGCAACATCTTGTTTTTTTTTTTGCGGGCCACATGGAGCAGCAGTCCAGAAATCTCACTTCGGGTTAATGCTCTCCTGAACCTGAGACGGCTGAATGTCATCAAACAATGCCGGCAATGTGGCCACGGTAGAGAAGCTGACAGGAGTTTGGCTTACTAATTACTAATGTGGCTTGTGTGGCCAGCTGCCGATTGCATTGCAGAATCCAGCCCCGATAAGCAGAGTTGCGCGCTCCACCGTGAAAGCAGGGTAGCTCTGTTGTGTTTTTGGTTGACCAGTGGCTCATCCGTTGCTGGCGTCAATCTTCTTGAAAACAGTACTTAGGAAGTATGACCACCAGACTTAACTTGTCATCGTTATCATCACAAACATACTCGTCCTCCTCATCCGTGAAAATTGGCCAACAGATGCAGTCTCTAAGATCTAACTCTCCAGGACAAGTGGCCATAGATGCGCGTGATGGATGCGCACTCATGGTTGCCACGGAGAAGGAAAAAGTTCTCCGGGAACTTGCCCTGTCAGCAAGATTGGACGCTTTGCGCAACCAGCTGCAAGATCCACCACATTGAGAAATGAGGGATGGTTGCATTATGGGGCATGTTTCAAAACATTGGTTCCCAAAGGCCTCTCCCTCGAAAATGGAGCCAAATTGCATTTTCTGGCCGGTATACAAATCGAAGCTGGGCACTCCTCATGAGTTCAGCCATGAGTTCAGGTAAGCAAGGGAGGGCGAATGAGGTGACCCAACCATGTCGTCCCTTGAAGAATAGAAAACAGTGACATATGTTCCCATGATCCAAACCCCAAAGGCCGCGCAGCACCTTGTAGGCGAAAAGCAAAGTGATCGTCTCAAGGCTCTGCTTGCCTCAGGGAACCCCTAAACCCTAAACCCCTTGTGAGACAAGGCTCTGCTTGCCTCAGGGATGAAGTTTTGATATTCGAGGTTTAGAGGCGAGAAGGACTTTCGGGCCGGGCCTCAAGGTGTTGGGATTTGGACACATGCCGGGCGTTTCAAGGACATCAACACAAAGCGTTGAGTTCCGCTCCTGGAATGCACAACTGGCATGGGTTTTGATGGAAGAACCCAGGCATAACAGCATCTCTAGATGCCTTGGCACATAGGTGCTCATGAAACGTGGAAGCCAAAACACTTGCTGCAAACCCACAACAGCAATGGCTCAAAAGTGCTGCATTTCAGGATTCAGAAACGCTGCCCTTCACAAATTTTTGGTTGCACCACCTACCGGGCTTCAAGTTTATAGAGTTCAAAGGGACATGCAGAGGGACCCTCGTTGTCAGATCTGCTCATCATGGCTCAAATAAGCCGGCTCAGCATTTGAGGGACTTGAACCAGGAGCAGACTTTTGTGAAGTAGCGTAGAGATGGAAGAATTAGACTATGGGTTCAGGGTTTACGGTTTAGGCTACGAAATCAGAGAATGATGCTAATGATTATTCGGGCTCCGACAGCACGTCGCCAGTATACACTAGATGCGACACTGGATCTGCAATTGCCAAAACCTGGACTGTAGGCGTAACCTGGAATTGCTCCTGACCCTTGGACCCCTACCGCAAGAACATTCTAACCCTAACCCTAAAGAAGACATGAACCTGAAGCCATCGCCTCGATCCACGTAGTCTCCCAAGAAGAGGTAGTTGCTCTCCTCCCCAGAAGGCAGAGCTGCACTAATCAACAGCTTGAAAATTATGTATTGGGATTAAAGAGGGTTATAAGGAGTTTGTGGGGAAATATCGGGGGATGGACAAGAAAACGAAAACTGCTTCTCATGGTTTAGGGTAAGGGTTTGCTGTGATGCTGTTGTAGGCTCCACATGTTGGTTTCAGCCTGAGGTGTCGTAGCGCTGTTCTCGCTGAGCCGAACGCTGCCTAAAAAAGCATGGACTTAGTTGGCCATGGAAACCGGAATCCTTGGGCCCGTATATAGGGACCCCAATGCCTAAACATGAAGCAAAAACCGCAACTCACAAACAATCGTGGAATTTCAGCTTCCTATTCACATATAGAGACCTCTCAAGGCAGCGTAGTCTTGACAGGACCCAAAGGATTCCATGCTAGCTTGGGAAGTCTGAAGCCCTTAAGTTGAAACCTCACACTCTGCAATGTTTCTGGGGCGTCCCAAAAAGTCCCCTAAGCAACCCTACGGACGTACCCTCCCCTCATTACATCTGCCTAAATCTCAAGAAGCCCTGCACTCCTAAATCCTGCGTCCTATAAGCCCTGAATCATCCGTACTGCATCAATAATCCCTCACATGAAGACCCTCACTCCCCCAGGACGGTCCGGAGGGAAGCCGCCGTACTCAAACAGTCGCAGCAGGTCGTGGTACTGGCCGTGGACATCGCCGCCTCAGGTGCAGTACATCATGCATGAGACTTGCCCTCCAAAAGAGCTGGGCTTTGGCAGTCAAGGCTCAGCTGTGCTCTTAGGCATCTACGACCCAAGAACTCTGAACCCCAAACAATTCAATAGTGCCTCCCATGCCCTAGTCCCAAGCTAGGGTGGGCCAACAAAGACCATGCTTTCTGTCCTCTCATAACTAGTACAGATCAGGTTTCGGATTCATTGAGGTCAACCGCGAACACGGTAAGCACAGGCAGGGCCGGGCGACAAATCTTCAGCGGCGCTTCGAGCTCCAGAAGTGCCTTGGAACCATAGGAGCAGAATCGCTCCTCTAGTGCGAATTTTGCAGATGTTTCTACAACCTGCTGTTTCCCAAAGATTCCCTGCGAAGTCTGATCCAAAATCCTGCTCGGTACAGTCTGTTCCCTCTGAAATTCTTCAATTACGTCACCCAGCTTGCAACAATCGAAAACCGCGGTATGCCAGGGCTCAGAACTCTTGAAGCATGCTCGTTGATGTGGGCCCCATCCCGAAAAAAAACACTGAGCCTGACAAGGCTAGAAATAACACGTGTTGGCACCACTACTGCCGTGTACTATCAGGAGGCTCAAAAGGTGGGGTAAAGGAAGGTGGGGCACAGGAAATAAACCCCAATATAATAGAGTATATACTAGGTATCCTTCAACCCACCTACCTTCATCCCACCTTTTGAGCCCCCTGCTACTAGACCCATGCAGGTTTTGAAGATGATGCAGGGTTGAAGGGGTGCCTGCAAGCCTCACCCTCCCTAAAACCCTAACCCGAAACATCTTCCAAATGCAGAAGCCCTGCAACCCTAAACGCTCCAACCATTTAGAGCTTCATACTCTTGACTGAGTACAAGCCCAACATCTCTGAACAGCTCGTGCATCATCCGATGTACATATAGCTAGATATCCAAACAAAGTGGCCGTGCTATAGTTCAGTGTGGGCATCCATCAAAAGCATGAACTCGAAAATTCCCTTTCTGGACTGGACAAGCGGCGCTTTGGTCAAGAAAGATCTGGCGAACGTGGGTGCACAAGCCCTTCACCTCCACTTCATGACCCGTTTGAGATTTACTTGCTGGGGGTAAGTAAGGAATAGGGGGACTGAATCCAACCCCTGTTCCCTACATAATATATTCCCGTTTTCCCTTCTAGCCCCCAGTAAGTTGACAGTTTCGGGCTTTCCCTCTTTGGGAAGGGGGAGATGCTAGGTGCAATCTGTAGAATTGCGGTCACGGCCCATCCCTGCCGGACACTGCAAGATGCAGGGTATTATCATGGGCTTTAAGGTTTGGGGGCCCTATAAAATCATTTTCTGGCGTTCATAATGATTATACAGATATTAAGGGTACTAAACATTAACAACTATTTTCACACCTACCATTGTTTTGGAAGAGGATATCGGGTTCCTTCGGAAGCGCACACAGTAAATTAACCCATGGGTCAACACTGCAAAAAGCCCAAAGCCCTAACAATATACTCAACCCTTGAAGTCTAAGACCCATACCTCGAACCCAAAACCCCTTTCTCTAAAAGGTTGAAGCAGGGCTAGGTATTGATAAGGACTGGAAAACATCAAAGAGCAACATGTGATAGTTGCCTCGTAGAGAGCCTACCTCACCCACTGGATTTCTCCTATCTTTCCGTAGCGTGATCTCTCGAGTGTATTTGGAGAGAACACGCCGCCGTACGACCAGAGGCGTCCACTTGGTAGTTTCCCAAATCAAGGATACCTTTTTTGAGGGTCCCCATAACAAGAATTAGAATATTTGGGGGTCTATGTCCAGGTCCCCCTAGTTAGGGAAGCTACCACTTGGAATGCAAGAGGTTCCCCCTTTATAGTTACTACGACTATGAGCAATCTACTCTGATCCTCGTTCAAGGGGCCACCCACAGAGTCGAAAACCGAGAAGCCCATATTAAGCAAATCTGACTCATCTACTCAGCCTTCAGAGCCGGAATCCCAACTCAAAAAGGATTGCGGAGGCTTTGCTAGCGGCCTGTGTTTCAGGGATGTTCACCAACTTGCCCGGCTTTCCTGCAGGCTGCAAGGCGGCTTGCAAAGGAATGCTGAACTCAGGCCTGTACTCTTTTCGATCAGGGCTTGGAGTGGGGACTTAAAGCCGAGGATTTGGGATTGATCTTTAGAATACAGAATATAGCCAGTGATAGCTGAAGTTAACCGGCATAAAACGCCAGTAGCTTCCCATGAACCTCTGAAATGGTAACCGGGTTTGCATAGGAACTCACAGGGATTGCACGGCTCGCGCCTAAATAATTATGGCGTAGAGTTCGCAGGTTGTTCCCCAAAATTGCACTGACTGTGCGGCATGCAAGAAAAAGCCATGCCTTCAGCCACTCAGGCAACAGGAATTTCTTCGGCATCACCACAAAAACAAATGAGAGCTGCATTTTTACATATGTGTATACTGTATACATACACATAGAATCCCGCCAGCAAAGGGACCCCTGATTTTAGAGTCTACCATTTCAGGTTCACAGAAGCTGGAAGCACCTCACCTTCATATCCTTGATGCTGAGCAAGGAATGGGGGAAGGCATTGAAGGGATTAATGTGGGGAGACGTTCTCAAAACGTGTGGCCCTGAGGAACCCCAGTAATCTCTAGAGATCTTGAGAGGATTGTAGAGTCCTTCTAAGGATTATAGGCATGATTTTCAGAAAATCCACAATTGAGCAGTAACTGCTACAGTCAAGAAGGCTTCCATTCCCTGCAGTATGGGCCAGATAGTCAGCTGAACTCTAATGCCCGGCGGCAAAACAATCCAGAATTCCGACAATGACAAGAAGCTGGGTTTCTTAAGTTACTATGATGAGTTTATATGACAACTAATATGGTTCCCCTGGCATAGTAACTTAAACTAAGTTCCTTAACAGCAAGCCAGGAATTTGTCCTCCCTTCACTTCCAAGCATTGGTCCACGATGGCCTTGATCACAAAAATACGCCATGAGGGGCCACCCAACAGGGCCGGCTTCAGTCGTTCGCTTTGGCTTCTTAGGGTTTAGGCGGTTTAGGGTTTAGATTTTGAAGTATTTTGGTGCTTTTATGGCACCCGCCGAAGCTGTGAGCATCGCAAGAATGGGCTCTACTAGGTTTTAGGGGGATAATGGAAGAGAAAGTGGAAACTACCATAATGGGGTTACATTGGGTTGAGGGTTTAGGGTGCGAGGATGGGGCCATGGACTTGATCCTGCCTCACAGGTGTTGGATTTGGGCTCCTGGAGCTAGGGCCATGCAAGAATCCTTACGGTGACAAGCCACTGGCAGAAGAAAAGCATTGGGGGGGGCCGCTAAAGATGCCGAACAGCCTTGGGAACCAAACGGGGTTTAGCTTCTTTGGGGCCATGCCGTCTATGGAAGCGAGTACCCTCCTTGTCAGACGAAGGGCATGGCACGCCTCAGATTTTTTTTAGAGTGTAGGGTTTCGGGGTTTGAGGACGTAGCTACATAAGAGGGGTGCCATGATATGCCATGCCACCCCACCTTGACACCAAGCCCTACCATGTGGGTCGATGACCCCGAAGCCTTTGACCGAAGCAGTGCACTTAAACGTGTAACCCACTCAAACCGACTGGCTACCCGGGCTTCAAATAAAGTCCGACACAACAATTGCAAATAGAAAGCAGGGTTCAGAAACAATAATCAACCCGGCCAGGCCAGACCACCAGCACCCTAAAACTTAAACCCGAAGGCCCAAAACCCGAACCGTGAACCTTTTTTTCCTGCCTTTGAACCCTGAACCTTGAAACTTTGTAAGCCTTCAACGCTAAAGCGTACAGCCTACCCTTAACCCTCAACCCTAACCTTGCACCCCACAAACTTAAGCCACAATCAAACCCTTTGGCAAGGCACATCAATGTCAACTGCGCCCTCGGCCTTCCTCGGAAGCTGATTCAGGAAGAGCCGAAGCCAAGCTTTAGGGTTTGGGGAGCTCAACTGATGAAGCCATTGGAGGGTTTCGGTGTGGGGTTCATAAGATTATTCCCCGGCAAAAGATGGGACCTTTTATTGGGAAAGGGCCTGGAGCATACGGTCCAGGTTTGTGATGATGCCAGAGATTGACAGACAGCCACACTTCTGCCGTTTGTATGTACCAGATATACAAGCTGCATGTGCGTGCTGCAAACAAAGCCTGAGCTATGATCTGAGCTGTTCCTCATCGCTTCAACTTCATCATGTTGCATGATGCAATAACGCATCGTATAAATTACAATGGTTTGTCGTCATTTGGTGAACAAGAAGGTCGTTTTGCCGGAGACCCTGCATCCTAAATTAACACATCTCAAAACATAATAATCCCTGGCCCTGGCCCAAACTGGAGTGCGTGCAGCCTTAACCCTGCATGATACCAAAGACTCCCTGAATCGTCCAGACTCCAGACATGTATGTAGCTGGAGTCCAGCTACCCCTTTGCACCCAACAACTTTCAGCAGAACTGTCTTGCCAAAGCGTCTTCATAGCTGTTCGGGAGAGGTTGGTGGCCGGCGAATGACGGCGCAGCGGGATTCTTTTTTGTCTTCTTCTTGCTCTTTGAGCCCAGGGATGCCACGGTTCTTTTCATTCTCAAGTTGACACTAAGCCAGCTGCCTCTAAGAATGCAAACGGGAGCGCAGGAAACTGGAAAGTTTGCTCCGAACAATGGGACTTCAGGGTTCAGGGTGTATATAATCCTATAGAACCCCTATATTACCCTTATAACCCCTGTAGTTTCCATTTTCTTTTCCATTATCCCTATATAACCCCAATATTCTACTACATCAGGCTTTAAGGCCGCTGGGCTTAGGCTTATGGGTCTAAGCCCCGTGAAAAATTGGAGCTTCGGGTAGTAAAGAATTTAGGTATGCTACATTCTACTAGCATGAGCTAACCTGTGTGTTTTTGCCTACGCTGTGACATCCCCATCTGCTCTGGAATCTCTTAACCCCTTTTCCAACACGTGCACAAGTTAAGCGTCTTTGCGGCTGGCCAGCCTTGTTATCCTGAACCCTGCGTCTGTATAATCAGTCGCTACACTGGGATCGGCACACTGCGCATTGCGCCACCTGCCAGTTGGCTCATGTGAGCTCATGGCTTGGGTAATAAGGCATCATGCGAGCCTCTATGCGGCTTGCTGGAAATCTAGGGGGGCTTGTTTGGGGGTCCCCACAAGCAGGATTATGGTACTTTGGGCTATGTTAGGGCCACCCCCATTTAGGAAGTGCCCATACTGCCTGTCAGCTGTACCAGCGGAGGACGAATCTGCACAGTAATCCCTACAATATCCACATAAGATGATCCCCGATAACTCTTGAACCCTACTACGAAATCCACCCAAGAGGGAACCCTGGAAACCCCTACAAGTAACCTCCAGGAATTATTTGGATAAATGTAAAATGCCGCCCCCCTTGGCTAATATACCTTGTCCCTAAACACTCAAGTCTACGTTTCGTGGAACCCCTGTAGAAACTGTAACTTCGGAAAACCCTAAACCCTCCAAAGTGCCAGCCTCCTCCTGCAAGGGCTCGGCCCGTCGGTCGAAGTTGGGTGCTTCCGCATCCTCCTCGCGAATGTCATGACGAAGTGCCACAGGAAGGTTCCATAAGGATCCATGCGGCTACATCGGTTTGTATAGGGATACACTAAGAGAATCGAGAAGCATTTCGAAAATCACATTGAAACTGCTATGTATTGCGATTACGAAGCCTTGTGGGATTGGCAGTGGTCTGAAAAGGCCTGCATGGGAGTTCACAAGCTGACACCAAGGTAATCTTTGAGGCGACTACCGTAATCCAACTGCAGTCTTCCATATACCTCAAGGGTCCCGGGGCGCCCCTCAAGGACAACTGGCTGCTCTAGCGTGCACCTACTTCGTTCGCTTCTACATCTGCAGGACGGGCCACTTCTTTTGCCTGGCAACAAACATATCCCTTTTCCCCTAAACCCTAAACCCCAAACCCTAACCCTGGCATGCAGTCTATTCTACTTAGAATGTACATACAGGGCCTCACATTGCATGTTTGTGCTGCTGCATTGACAACCGAACTTCTACACCCCAAAGCCCTATGGGTATATAAGGCTCTGTATATATTTATATGTATACACATACAAATGTATATACCTATATATATATATATGCATATACGCATCCAAACCCTTGCCCGCGTTAATTCGCAATGGCTGGGCCACCTCTCTGTCCACTATTTCGGCCGGAGGGTCCACCTGAGCTGCCCACAGCTGCCCTCCCAAAAAATCACAAGCAAGCCATATGAGCCACAGTCTAAACTCCTAGTATCCCTCTGAATAACCCCTATAGTAGTCCTCTATTTAATCCCCCATATAAGCCCCTTTCAGGAGTTTGGACTATAGTACATATAGCCGCCTCTAAAAGGTAGAATATATTCCAGGCGTGCGCGTTAGCTTGGGGAGCGCACTACATGCGGAGAAGAACTCTTGCAGGATAAAGCCCAGGACGAGCATGGCCATGATTCACACATCGGGTGCAGGACGTTGAAGCGGTTTAGGGTTTTGCGCGTCAGCCTTGCAAAGGACATGAAGGAAAGACACCTATCTCTTTCTACCACAGCCGCTTTCATAGAAGGAACTAGATCCGCGGGACGCTTTAACTTTTGCCAACAGTGTCTCATCAAGAGACGTTTGAGGCATATAGTCCGCCTTCAGTAGATAGAATGTGGCTTTGGGTATGTTATAATAAGATCCCCATATACCCCATATTCTATCTACTTAAGGGGGACCATAGTCTCGCCAATTAATTGGACCTTGCAAGGTTTCAGAAGGCATCGTCAATTTCAAGATGGCTGCTACAGTAGAATGAGGTTCGTTCGTTTACTAGATGCTTGGAAAACCATATCATCAGACGAGAGAACAAAGAAACCTACAACAAAATACCTACATAACCCCCCACATGAGCCAGCCTGCGATATTATCATATCTGGATATACATGCATAGAATGTAGGGGCCTAAATGCATACAGAGGTCATTATGAGGTCTCTCAAGGTCCCTGTACTATGGTTATACCGGGAATCTCAAACTACTATATTATTATTGACAATATTGGTAACTATTATCTAGGCCTCTCTATTATACAAATCTTCGTTGGTCTCCCAAAATCTGAGTTTGGCACCCCAAGGACCCTGCAAGCCTCAGCTCGCGAGTCCACGTCCTTCCACGCCGTGTATGGGTATCGGGTATAGGGGTTAGGTCTTCACCAGGGGCTGTGCAGAAGCATCGGCCCTGCAGTTGATACTTGAGATCAGGATCTTTAAAATCCAGCGTATGTGGGCCATTGGCCCTTTCAGGAGGATTAGAGGGGCCTTCAGTACGAGTGTATGCAAATGCAGACTATGGGCAAGGAGCCCCAAGATTACGAGCGCATACTAAGGGCCCTTGGCTTGAACCTTGGATAATATTTATCTGGGGATTTGCGTTTCTTGAGACCAGGATGCTCAACATGAGCCCTTGAGTTGCCAGACTGTTGGAGCTACATAGAGGTCAGGTCAGGAGGTCTGTTGCTTGGTTTTGTGATTCAAAGGCTTCGCACCTGTGGGTGGCTCAAGCTTTATGGGATGGGTTTCTGCAGGTGCCCTCTGCTCTGAGCACAGAGGAACAAGCAGGCATGTTGTGAAGCATGCACGCAACCCCCCATGGCAGTCACGGGGCTATTGAACAAGGGTCCGGCAACACAGGAGCAACATGAAGGGACCTGTTTCCAATTCCAACTGATCTCAGATGCCCTTCATTTCTGTAAGATTTGGTATAGAAAACCCTGAACCCGAAACCCTATAGAAGAACTACCGACCCAAACGCGTACAGGTGAAGGGACCAAACAGCGCTATTGGGATGTCAAGATGGGAGCCTGCGTCTGGCCAATCCTTTCGGCTAAGGTACCCGGGCAAACTTGTGACCTAACCTAAAGTGCTGTTTCTTGAAACACTATTACTAGCATTACTACTACTGTTGCTACTACTATAAACCCTAAACCCTAAACAGTCGATTCTATTTTGTTGTCCAGTATCCCCTACACATCCCAAAATCACCACATAGCATTCTTGACAGCAAGTGGCGCAGTGCCAAGCTTGGGTTGCTAAGTCCAAGTGTGAACCCGCGGATCTGGATATGTCTACATTCCACAGCTGCAAAATCGCGAAATCCATAAAAGCGTTAGATCACCGAAACGAATGCCTGGGATCAAACTCTGCCTTTTCATGCCTTTGCAACAACTGCGCGCACAGGCTTCACTCCCCAAACATTCATGGAACTTTTTGTTGTCATGCTGACTGCTGTGGACAGGTGTAATTCCCAGAATCGAGGTCCTGATTATACTTTCCCATGATTTGATATTATCCTTTTTAATTGTAGGGACCCCAGACGGACTCGCTTCTTTTTGTAAACCCTCACATTGTTCCATGCTTGCTTGGGGGAAGGGACTACTTCATCACAGGGCCGGCTTGATGACCGACCATATACCACGTTCCACCTGAGTAGCATTCTTGCAAGAGTTGAACGAAGTAAGACTACATTCCTTATGCAAAAATACTATACCCCAAAAGGAGGATACAGTCTTATTCTATATTGGGGACTATAGTACTCCCCCCCATGAAAAAGAACTACCCACCTGAGGTTTTCTGGGGGGTGGTTGAGGCAGGTAAGGTGATGACTTATCCTTGCCGGAGCATATCATCTAAATTGGGATACAAAATCATGCTTCAAAATACTGCTCAACTGCTCTTTGGCTTTAGGTGCCAGCGGATCGGGGAGGTGTAGATTTGATAGAACATGCCTCATGGGGCTTCAATAAATGAAGGGCCCCAGAATTCACAGTTGTACCCTTAGTCTCCACAGTTCAGGGGGATACAGTACCTGCCCGCTTTGAAAGACCATCGGTTCTTGTGGATTCTCTGCCATTTCTTGGGAAGCAGGCTAATGCATATTGGTATCCAAACTCACACTGGTTCTGAAGTGTTCACGCCATATGTCTTTGCAAAACAGGGGGAATATCGCTGTGATCCTTGTTGGATGCCTACAGTATTGACCGAGTTTGTCAATTGGGTTCGGGTTCGGGTTTGCCGGGGGTCTATGGGGCTTGCATTGTTTACAGAAGCGGCGACCAGCATTGTGAGAGGCCCCACGCACTGCTGAGTGTGCTGGCATCCGAGTTCCTCTTACTGCCTGCGACGAGGGATATCTGATTCGGAAAAAAAAAAAGCGATAGAAATGCTTGAATAGTTCCACATGAGAACGCGCGCAGACTCCCAACATATCCCAAGTACACAGAGGACCTTTGCGGGGTGCGGCAAGGATAGATTTTCATGTGTATTCAACAACAGCCACATCGATAAAGCAGCAATCCACCACTTTGCAACAAGAGGCTTCGACTTCTTGCAAAGGTGTTCGTAGCTTCATGCATGCCACCATTGCTCGTATCCTTGGCTAAGCATACTAATTCTGCAAGGGTCGGGGGTACAAACATCCCTCGTATAGACCATGCCTAGGATCTTCTGCCACTAAGTTCAGAGTTGGAAAGGGAATGCTGAAACCTCTGGCAGCGGCTGCTGCAGAAAAAGAGAACAGCAAATTGTCGGTGCCATTGCCGTTGCTGTTGTTGCCGTTGTTGTTGCTGCTGCTGCTGTTTGCTGCTGTCGTTTGCTGCTGTTGCTGACGCTTTTCACCAGAGGGATTCGCTCACGCAAAAGGAGTCGCAAAGGGATTCGCCCCAAGAACATCACAACGTCATCCAGAAGAAACATGAACGCCTTTTCTTGGAGCGGTCCTTGTAGCAGGGTTAGAGACTAAAGCCTATAATTACTTGAAATGCCTACTCCTCTACTTCTTTTCCGTCTGGGTTACAAACTCTGGCAAATTTGTAAACTGAATCCTAAGTCCTAACCGCATCCTGAAATCAACGCCTTGCATCCAACTCCCACACAACATTCGCAGCCCAGCATCTTCCCGGCACACAACAACCGCCATATCCGAGGAGGTGAGGAGCACCTTCTTGCCAGCCAATGTTAATGAATATTGCTAGAAGTGGGCGTCCCCCTTGCATGCTCCAGAACACTGAACTCCTTATCGTAAGGGCTTCCGCAAGGGGACTTGCCCGTTTCATGCCAGATCTGCAGTATCTTTTGCACGTTCCATCTTATGCCTGCCATGTGTAAGAGGTAGGCCACAGGTGTTTTGACAATGTGCTGGTGTGGGCGACATAAAGCGAGAAAAGCAAGTTCCAAGCAGGGAGCCAATGGCACAGCTTGAACATGGAACCCTGCACATGGTGTTGAGCAAAAGGCTCCCACGCAGGTCAGGTTTATCATGTACGCATGTGTGACTACAGGGATATGTGCCTAGCTATGAAGGTCACCCCACAAGCGCCAATGAAGCAGCAAACAGTGAATTCCTATGGCTCTACACCACAAAAACCGCAGCACAATCACATAGAATCTGCTTGGCTAGTCTGCATATCAGCCCGCGTGCACCGACTCAATGAATTGTAGCCAACTCCTAGCAAGAAACTTCTTGAATGCTTCCCATAATATATTCACCTCCCAGTAAGAAACCTGGTGATTGTTCTCGATAACTAATTATACACACACATGTATATATATATATATACACATAAATACATATATATATATACACATATACATATATATATATATATTGCTGCTGTTAGGATGTGTTTATATGAAGGGCGGGTTACTTGTTAGGGGAAAACAGTTCATGCCGACTGGCCTCCTCACCGGATGTAGTTACAGTCGGAAGCGTCTCTGAGCCGAAGAGCCGGAACCAACCTTGTGTGCCGACCAAAGCTTATGCTTCGGTGTAATCCCTGAATCGTTGAGGACTCCAATATCGGGGTCTTGATCATAACAATCCCTCTCCAATGGGTTATTCAACAGGGTCCTAGATGAAGGTTCAGTTGTTCCGTGAGCTCAACACCCCCTTCCCTCTGGGGAAGTGACAAAGACATATCTTGAAATACAGTCCAGCAACACCCAACCCCACGTGCTTTAGACAGCAAGACAAACTGTTTGGCCATGTAGGGCGGAAGGGGCTAAAACCGACAACTGAAACCAGTGACTGAAACCACGGCCAGGAACTTGTGAGTATGTCGCTTCGGCCAACGAGTCGCCTTAAGAGGGCAACACAGCGGCACCCGAACTTAAAGCAAACATAATCTTATCAGCGCCTCCTCCAAAAAATCGTTTGGCAGAGGGGCACGATTGGAGTAGCCAACGCTGCAACCATTCCTACAAGACCCCGTGTGTTGTGGCAGTCAACGGAAACAGGCTCGTCACGACCATCCCTGCTGCAGAGCAAGGCTCCTCACAAGAAGACCTAGACTAGGAGGTCTAGAGCCCAGGCGTGAGCTATTCACAGGCCCTGGAACATATTGGAGTGTACTGCTCCTCAGATACCAGAACCTGTTGGGATGAGTAAGCTGGATGCTGCCTTGGCGCGAGCTGTCTGGGTGGGTGCATACGCAGGTGACGCCTGACGCGTCTTCCTGTTCAGGCACGGAATTATCCTGCAGAGACTTGGTACTAGTACAAGGAACTATCAAGAATTTGAACAAGAATTTGAAAGGCATGAACAAAGTCAAGATCGAAGACGAGGGTAGTACAACCAAAGGGGGGTTGCAATGACGTTGAGAATGGTAAGGTGATGACCATCATGGAAGTACAGGGCGGCCATGCTTCACGAATAGCTCATGTCCGGCATGAGCGTCCATTCACTGTGCCGAAACATTGGCCACGGGGCTGCGCAGGCATCATTCCCGAAACAATAAATCCGCAAACCCCGAACCCTAAACCCTAGGCCCGAAGCCCTAAACCCGTATAGGCCTAAACCCTAAACCCTAGACCCCAAGCCCTAAGCTCTCATCCCTAGGCCCTAAGCCCTAAACCCTAAGCCCTGAACCCTATAATCCTAAACCCTGGACACTAGGGGTAGGTCTTGCTCAAGCCTTGGCCGTGAAGAGATGAAGCAGCGATGCGTCCAAATATGAGCTATGGTCTAAACTCCCCTCCTACTATCCCCCTTAATAACCCCTATTCTACTCCCTATAGAATCCGTTATATAACCCCCTTTAGAGGAGTTTTAGATTTTGGCTCATATGAGCCTCTGACAATGTAGTGGAAGATCAGGATCCAAGATGATGCAAGTATACAAATAATGCCTACTTTGAGCCCGAAAGTTTATAAATATTACCTACATTCGGCTTTTCGGACCCCTAGGTGTAAGTTATACAATACCTTAGAACTTCTCGGCTCGCGGGCATGTCAACATGTTTGATTACTGCGGATTTTCTAGCAGCATGCTAATGGACATGGCCATTGATGAAGTCAATTCCATGCGGGCCTTCCCGGACGAATCCTAATACAAACAGACCAAGGACGCAACTACAGTCAGTCCCCGAAGAAACATGGAACCCCTAGATGACAACTGGCATCTGTATGGGGCCCCACAGCCCTGAATGAAGGAAATCATCCTACATGATACCAGGATCCCTCACATGATCTAGACTGTGTTCCTCAATTACGGGGTATTGGACTCCCTAGGCGTGAGCCCTGTGACCCCATGCTTAGCTATGACTCCGGGAGTCTCTCTCTCTCTCTCTCTCTCGAGCCACCCGTTTAGGGGTTAGGATTCAGGCGACGCAGTTTCAACGAGAGGCAGGTCTAAAACCGCAATGTTCTCCCTGGTTCTGGACATTACAAGCTACAATCCCAGATCTGTGGTTTTTGGTGCTCTTCGAGTGCGCAAGCTGATTCTTGTAAGCATGAGTTGGGAATGGGCCGATGGCAGTCGCCGTGGGCTCATATAGGCGTTTTAGGGACAGTCCTCCCCTCCTTAAGGCTCAACCTCTCCTCACTCCCCTCATGCCTTGTCATTAAAGAAGAGCAGTGGTCCCCACTGTGAGACAGTGCTGGCCCAGAGCTCGCTCATAGCATCAAGGTCCTTGCGGGAACAACTGAGGCTAAATGGCTGGGGGAGTGCAAGGATTGCTTGAGAATGGTTCCAAGGGCTCCTTACGGCAGAATAATTGTAATGGTTTCCCGAAATTAGGGTCCATTAATTTGAGGTCCCTGTAATACGGATTAATTATAGATATTGGGGGTCTTATTGGGGTCCCCATCTTTCTGGAAACTGCCAATTGCCTTTAAGGGGATCTTTTCGGGCTAGATGCTCGTTTGGAGAGCAGGTAGTGCTGCAGTACTGCTGTTGGCGCCCGCACCCTTTCACAACAGTGCTCCAGAAGAACAAGGACGTGGACGGGCCAGAGCTGAGGTGGGGATTTAGATCCTGGCACGTTCGGGGTCCTATGGTAGAGATATCGAAGTCTTGCAGCCTGCCTAAACTCAAAAGCCCCTTCTGAAAGTTTCCAGTACATCTCACACGAAACCGCGAAAAGCCTACCACAACATGTTGGCAGATTCCACATAGCCTTGCAACTCATCCTGTCTAGGGTCCTTGTTGTTGAATGCAGCGTAGAAGGCCTGTGCCCGGTGAGGATTCTGGATAAGTCTTGCGGATTTAACGCTTGCACTTCCAGAGTGGTATTTCCAACTCTTAGAACACCGATAAGAGCTGTTTCCCAGATTGTCGGATCGTCCTGGCAGGGTACCTCTAATTTTGGAAACCGCCCCTGTGACAGCGACAGAGATTTCTGAAATCCCACAAAGGCCGAACAGGGTGGTTTGAACAATATGGGATCTCTGAAGCCAGGTGAATGTTGCAGACTCCAGCAAAAACACGACAAAAGATCTACCCGCAACACGAAGTTCTGCGCAAAGGCTCCTCGTCGTGGTAGCGGTGGTGGTAGAGGCGGCGGTGGCAGTGGCGACGGGGTGGCTGGCAGTGGCCTTCGAGGCAGCGGCGGTGCGGCGGCGGTGCGGCTGGTGGTGCAGGTGTTGGTGTTGGCGTCGGTTTGGACGTTCGTTGTGTTGGTGGTGGTGGGAGTGACGATTATGTCCAGTATTGTTACCCCTGTTTATTTTCATCACCAGTTTGATGATTAACCCATAATCCTAGTAGCACTATGCTATTAGTACACTACTACTACTACTACTACGACTACTACTACTACTAGTACTAGTAGTAGTAGTAGTAGTAGTAATATTAGTAGTAGCCGCCCCCCCGCCCCCCCTACCAACTACGTTCCCCTAAATGTAAGGCGTGGGCTGTCAAGAGCCTAAAAGGAAGAGGGTAGTGGTGGAACGTGCCTCACCCACGCAAAATGCTCAAAAATGCTGTAAATGCCAATAATGTTGTGCATGTGTGTAATTCGAATTGACGTCATTATGCCGCCACCGACCCACCCCACCCCCCCTCCCAGCATCCCCACGCATTACGAAAGTACAGGACTTT